>VYXF01006310.1:401716-445289 GCA_013397295.1 Polioptila caerulea | reverse complement strand
TTTTTTTTTTTAATAAGCCTTTTCCAAAGTCATTACTTTTCCATTACAGAGTGTGCCATGACATGGTCCTCAGGAACAAAAGTCTCAGATTCCCTTCAGAGCTGCAAAATCCCACTGCTTTAGATAGGAAGTATTGTCTTGAATATGTCCTGTAGGATAAAAGGTTTATGGAAAGAGAGAAGGAACCTACACCTCTCCAGAACCTGTAATGGATCAGCTTCTAAATCCATCTCTGACAGATATCTGCTCCAGGTATTGCATTTCCAGTGGCTCTGATGGGTGATTGCTTCTGTGAACCACCCAAAGCCATCTGGCATCCTGGAGTCCACTGGCTCTCAGGGATTGCAGCGGTTTTAGGATCCAACCCATCTGCACAGGCACATTTTAAAGTGTTTATTGCNAAATAAATTCGCTCATCGAAGGAGCCAAATTAAAAACAAAAACATAACAATTCTATTTTTCCCCCTAGGGGAAGGAGTTGTGTTATTCCTCACTTGAAAGGATACTGACATTTTACTTTCATCTGCCCTTGTGTCTGAACAAAGGTAGCTGATTACTCGATATCTCAACTCTGATTTGGGGTATGTATTTTTTTTTTAGTATGTTTTATTCCTCTTAGGGATTCAAAGGGTGGTAAAAAGTCTCTTCCATTAATTAGTATGTCTCCTTCTTCTTTTGACCAGGAATGCAAGGGTATCCTTTTCTGTGAATGTCATTTTCTCTCTAGGCTCTTGTACTTTAATTTCCTAGATGTGAAAAAAGGAACAGAGGATGGATTAGGTATTGAAATGAGAGGATATGAACAAGACTCTCTTCTCTGACAGAACTTTATCTTTCAAAGAGAAAAAACTTTTATATCTAAGCAAAACAGAATAAACAACTTTATAAATCGATTTTAATGAATAAAAATGTTTTTTATCATTCAAAAACTTTATTTGGGAGAACGACTTTAGTTGAAAGACAATTCAAAGTCTTGGTGCACTTAGTGTTCCTGTGTATTTTCTTTTCTCCCACATACTATCCCAGCAATCTGGCTTTACTTCTCAAGTTATTAATCTAGGGTTTGTGGTTTTGGCAGATAACTGACTATTTTATTGCGCCTAACACAGCAGTGCCTTGATGTTTAATATCTTGCTGATACACAAATATTAAGTTACAAAGACAATGTTTGGTGTCTAGATGAAGGGGTCTTAGGTGAGATGAGCTTGTCTACCTCTACTTTCAAATATACAAGGATTAGTGTATAAAAAAAAAGAAATTTCTCTTCTTGATGAAGGAGGGAACTCATATATTGCTAATATTAATTTTCTTGGATTGTTAGGGTTTTTTTCATCTTAAAGATTTATTTGTATTCTACTATGCCTGATGGCACAGGGGGCTTTGTCTCATCCAAGTTTTGTCAGTGTATATCTTTCCTGCCTCCTGCTCAGTGATGGTTGAGCTGTTCTGAGGTTAAAAGGATCAGTGCTGAAATGCTACTGGTGATGTGGGAGTGGGACACACATGTCCCTTGGCACTGCTGACCTGTCACCTGCTCCTTCACTGGCCTCCTGCACTACCAGGCAAGTGTAGTCACCATGGCCAAAGGGCTGGTGTTTGCACTGCTAAAGGATCATGTTATTTCATAGTAATTCTTCACTTCCCTGAATCATGGTGTGTGCTTTCTGGTGATGGTAGCATTACCTGTTGTGGCAGAGATCATCTTTGTCAAGGAATCAGGCCATTCTCAGGGGTACCTCAAAGAATGTGGAACTCAGCCCAGAATGACTGAAAACCTCACTGCTTTTCAGCAGGTACAGATGATAAGTCTTCTCCCTCCCATCCCCTGAGATCTACAGAGTTTTATTCTTCCCAAAGGTTGGGCTTGGACCTGGCCACTGTTCATCAGTTCTTCATTTTTCTCCTCTGGAAGGTGCTCACACAGGGCATGAAGACCTGAGCAGATGACGGGAAAAGGCACAATCACCACTTTCCTTGGCTGCATGTCCCTGGGAAGCCCCTGTGAGTGCTGGATGCCTGGATGCGAGAATCTGTGCTACTCATCCCCAGTCCAGTGTTTGTCCCACTCATCCAAGGGCTTCTTGTGACATCCTCCCTAGTAGCCAGAGCAGGGAGTGTTCACAGCAATTCAGTAAACACACATTTCATGGAAAAAAACGGAGAGACTTTTTCTTTTGTTGGAAAATTTTCATGAATTATTTTTATTTAGGAAAACATGATATCATTCTGATGGTAAGAAAACAAACTGACAGGCCAGCTTTCTGTGACTCCTAAAATATCAACTCTTATTTTTCATTTAGTAATATAAAAGAAGAAAGTGAAGAAACAGAATAGCTGAGACCAAACCCTATGTCTACTTCTTAGCTCTTGCCTCTTTTTCTGCCTTTGGCCAGTGCTTGTAAAACAAGAAAGGTGAAAAGAGTGTGCAAAGGAGCATGTTTTCCCCTTGGAATGTGAAAACTTGGAAACTGGAAAAGAGTAGTTGTGTTTTTTTTCTGATTTTAAAAATTACATTTTCTGGGGGGAAAATATCTTTTAAATCAACCCTCTATTTTTCAGTGAAGACATGCAAACCAGTTTGGCTCACCATATTTCATGGCTCAACCTTCTCAGACCACAAATTACAGATGTCATAACAAATGTCAAAAATACAGCAGAACATAATAAATTATATATGCAGAGACACAAGTGCAGTCAGTCATATATACAGAGGCATCCATGTGTGTATATATAGTCAGCTGTGTGCATATGAATGTGTCTGTATAAATATATCTCTGCATGTGCACATCTATGTCTGTGTGTACACAGATGTAAAGTAGATGTGTCCGTGCTTGCAAGCCAAGGAAGTCACAGAGAGGTTCTGCTTCAGGAAGGCTGGGGAGATACATTTCCATGCAATGTTTACCTGTGGTTGCCTCTGTTTTTACTGGCCCTGTAAAAATGTTTTGTCCAGAGTAAAAACTACCCAGCAGCACTGTGAACCTACGTTTTCACCAGCTGCTTGGCATATTTGTTACCTGTGTGAGGAAATCTTGAAAGCTTTGTCTGTTTCAAAAGAGTGTGGCAATACAGCCTAGGAATCACACTTGGGTTGTGATACAAACTCAGTCCTTAGAAGTGACCCTTTCAGGTAGGAGTGGAAACTTTTCACACCTGCCAGTACGTTTCATCAGGCCAAGAGGAGACCAGACGGAGGAGGGAGGATATGTAAGCAGCAAGTTCCTTCCATTGAGAAATGCCACAAAAGCTGGAGTAATGTTTTGTGCAATACTGTACAGCAGCCAAGCAGAGACAGTAAAGAGGAACTCTTTATTTGGTAGCAAAATAAATTTAAGTGAGTTGAATTTTCCAGGTTTATGTTTTGGCTGTTTTAGCAGTTAACTAGTGCCCGTATAAAGTGTTGAAAAAACTGTGTAAGTTAGTCTTGTGTACAAGGGGGTCTCTCACACTGCCCTCAGTACCAGAGCAGCAGTTCAGCACTAGTTCAGGCACCTTTTTCACTTGGCTCAAAGCAGAGGAAGGGCTCAGGTGCTGCCCCCTGCCCTCCTCACCATCTCCTCTCTATATTGCACATGTCTCAGCTCCTCACCTCCCAGGTGTGCTCTGGATGCTGTCACATGCTAGTAAAAGCTCTGCATTTTATGAGAAGTCTCTGTGGGTTTTGTTGCAGGCAGGTAACTCCCTGTCAAATGGACAGAGGAGTTTCTTCAGCCTGCAGCCCCCATACATGTCCTGAAGAACAAGTTTCCCTGCCCCTCCACCTGACAGCTGTGGGCCACATTGCCCTCATCATCCTCATTTTCCTAATTCCTCCATGGGACAGCCAAGCAAAATGTGGTGTGGAAATCTTTGGCTGAACACTGAGTGACCCTGTGTATCCTCCCAGCACAACTCTAGACTCATGGGTCTCTTGGCAGGGCTCTTTCTCTCTGGTAGTGATTTGTTTACACTGCCCCAGTTCCAGTGCAACCTCAGGGGCAGTTAGTCCTGGGATTTCTGCCCTGCCTTGCCCCATCTTCAAGTCCACCCTGCTTCTTTGCAGCCACAGTGTAAACTCAGGCTAATTGTAATCCCAAACACACTACTCTTAAAAAAGTAGATGCTTCTCCTTTTATCTCTGCAGAGATGTCTTACTCCTAAGGTAATGTCTTCCTTTGTGGGTTTCAGAGAGGTATCTCAAGGATCAAGAGAAGACTTTATGAGGCACTGTCAGAGTCTGTCCTCAAATAACATGATTTCAGTCTTCAGTCTTCCATACTACTCCCATCTTTGGAGCAGTTCCTTTGGTTTTCAGCTTGGGGCTCGGATGGCTGACCTCCTTTCCACTCTACCACCATCTCTGACTAACACAAGCCCTGCAGATAACGACACATTGGGAGTTCTGGTCTCACACAGCAGCCTTTATGTCTGGATCCTCCCTTGGCACCCAGAAGAAGGGGAGATGGACTTTGCAGTATGATTTGAATGTGCCAGGCCTCTATGGCTCGAAAGGAAACAGAGGGACGAACGATCTCTCCACTTACATGTTCAGTGACAGAGGCCACAAATCCCTTTACAGGTACATCTGGTTTGATAAGGGAAGGAGTAGATGACCTTTAACGGTCCCCTCCACTCAAACTGTTCGATGGTTATATGAATGTATCCCTAGGATGAATGGCCTTCATGCACAGACTTGTTTGCAATACTGTTTTATGATGTGGAAAGTTTCTGTGTCAAAAAAGGCTCCCTTGATTAATTGTATTTCTGCAGGATTTTTATTTTGTATTTTTTTGTGCAACGATCCACGGTCAGAGCATTTAGGGTCCCCCCACTCAGAGATGTGCAAGCCCAGTACTTTTTATTCCTGTTAAGTATCAAAGAGGAATGAGAAATTCTCTCTGTTTTAAGACACTAATTGAAATCTATTTTTGTTGCTGCTAAAAATATGTCTTTATTTTGTGGTAGGAAAGAACTACTTCTGTCTGAGCAGCTGCTCCAAGTGATCTGTAAATGTGCTCTCAGCCTCAGGTACAGAGCAGCGTCCCATGGCCCCTGGTTTGACCATGCAGAAAGCAGTGAAACAGCTGCTGGCAAGCCTCGTGTACAGTTATGACATTTTTCCCTCCAGTGAGTTGTTTTAGCTACTGAAAAGGAGTTCCTGGTTGCAGGCAAATACTACAGCCACCAGTCTACCCTCCCAAGCGGAAGATAGGTGCAAACCTACTGGAATAAATCTGAAAGGCCTAGGAGCAGCAAGCAGGTTAATCCCACACTCAGGATTGAGACAGCTGTGTGGGTCGAGAAAGCAGGAGTTCTTAGCTTAAAGAAAAAGGTGAAAATAATAGTCATCCTCATCTGACATGCAAAGTAACTCTCCTTAGAAATGCAGGTCAGCTGAGCTTTCAGGAGAGCCTCTGTAAGGATTTTCATGAAGTGGCTGAGGAGGGCTTTCCTTGACCAGAGAGCACATGAAGCAGCTGTGTGCTGCACCAGACCAGGCTCTCTAGAGATTGGGGAATTTGACTATTTCCACCTTTCTGACTTATCCTTTCTAGCAGGTGTCACCCTGGCTTCTATCTACCCCCCAACATTTCACATAGCAGGTACATCTGCAGACACCTGTGGCAGCTTTGGAGGGACTCCCACAAGGATTAGCAGATTTCCTTGTTTCTCAACTATTCTTCAGGATTACCCAGAAATCCAGCCCAGTCAGGTAATGTATGGCTCCCATGAGAACACTTTCCATTCTCTGTTCTTAATAAATCAGGAATTTATAGTCAGATACCAGCAAAGAGGCAATGCTGGTACCTACCTGGAATCATGCATTGACACAGTCATCTTGTTAGGTCAGTAGGAAGAATTTTCATTTGATCTAAAGGTGCTTTGTAAATATTGCTGGCTGTTAGAACAGTAGTTTTATTAGGGGAATAATCAGGGTGTAGAGTTTCACAAAAGCAGACAAAAATACTTAGAGCCCTCTTCACTGAGGGCTAGTTTAGAATGTGACATAAGTGCCTGGTCACACTTGGAAATCACTCAGTTTATCACATATGCTGGATGTGCCAAATTTGTAAAGTCAGCTAGAATGGGTGGTGCTTTTAATTAACTTAATGCTGCATTTCTCTCCAAAACAAAAGGTGGTTTTACTCAATTGAAAATGTTCCCAAGTACCACAGACTAAGTAAAGGTACCTTTGTAAATATTCCTTTGTTGAAAAATCTCCCAGCTCCATTTAAAGTGCTTATATAAGTTAGGTGGGAAACACTGCTTGTGGTGCTAAAAATTAGATTTTAAGATTTCTCATTACGTTTGTAACACTTATGTTTTTAGAGATTTAAAACAGTTTGCTATTTCCAGTTTTGCATTCTGAAGGGGATGGGAATGTCATTTGTGTCGTTATGTGGATGGACCATGAACCTTACAACACATAGTTTGCTCCACATTTCAGTGATAGCTCTGATGCAACAGAAAAGTCAGAGGGCAATACACACATTGTGTGCAAACAGGAAAATAACTTCTCCTGGGATCTGTTAATAAATGATAAATGGCTTCACACCTTTGCTACAGCCTGTGTTCAGTGATAACAAGGTGCTGTAACGAGAACTGTACTTGGAGAAAGGTTCTTGTGAGCAGGGACAGATTGAAGGCTCTACCTGCCTGCTCAAAGACAAAATCCTATCAAAAAGCAAAAATGGGAAATAAAGAGCATGAATAAGCAACCCATGCTGTCTAAGACTAAGGTGTGGTGTGACAATCCTGGTGTAGAACAAAAGCTACTCTGGTTTATACCTGTTAAAGTTACTTAAAAACTACAGGGAGAGGGGCTGTTAGCAGCCTCTGCATGAGCCAGACTGTGTCCCTTGGCCTGGCAGGAGGCAGAGATGTCCCTCATGAATTTATTGTTATAAGCATAAACTTTCTGTTTGGTCATAGCTTTTGTCTGTTGTTCTTGTGTTTCATTTGAGCTCTCTGGCATGGCTTCTCACCTGTTAGAGGAAGATGATATCTGTCATCTGCTGCATAGGCAGGGGCAAACCTGATTCCATGCATCAGAGAGTTAAATGAGAAAGGAAAGGATTAAAGTTGCTCAAGCAAAGATAAATCTGGCATTTTTGAATTTTACAAGTGAAATAGTCTTCTTGTGCTATGAGCATTACTGTTACAAATGCTTTCCCAAGCAAGTTCTCAGTATGAGACCACGTCATACACTGCTTGACCAGACAACACTTCATCTTTGACAAGCAAGTGCTGTTGCTTGAGTCATTCTGAAACAGACAAAGGAAGCAAGAGAGAAATCATGAGGGAGGATGCAAATAAGGGGTAAGGGTCACTGCTGGGTTCCCACAGACTCTGTGCTCTTGGGCAGGTGGCTTTGGATAACCTTTTCGAGAAACATACCTTTCATGCCTGCTGCAGCTTACCTAGGAATTTAGGGCACAAATAACACTCTTTTCCATGGAAAACAAAGTGTGGGGAGGTAGAAAAGACTTGCTGCACACTCCACTCTTGCCCCAGTATAGTGCTAGGATGTAGCTGGGGTAAATGTTTGAGTCTGGATATTGTGGAGAGACACAATTGGTGTGACAAGGGGAAGCAGGAAGAACAGCCAAGTTGTTTTTGCTGAGTCTCTAGCTGTGGTACAGCAAAATCTAACCTTTCTTGGACGAGTTTAGTGTCAGTGTTGGTCACAAACTTGGGAAAACTGGCTTGAGTATAAAAACAACACTAATAGTAATCTGTGCTTTCTGCTTCCTTCCTTTACTGCTTTGTTAAAAGGTCAAGGACGAATGTTAAAACACTGAAGAGTGTGCAGCAAGTGTTTCCTTTTCTCGATTTCATCCCTTCAGTGTGTTTAGACCACTTTGTGTAAACCTGAACGACTTGCCAGAAGATGCTGCAGTTTCTGTGAGTAATGGAAGAGCTGCTTAGAACTAATTGGTGCAGAAGATTTTTGTTTTAAATTGAACAAATGGAAGTAATATGATTTAGTTTTATGAGCTTTGACAAAAATAAAAGCAACATTTACAGTGTTTATTTGGTAAAGAAGTTCTGGGTTTGAACCAAGGACGCTTAGGTTTTGACAGTTTTGGTGTTGCACTTTTTCTGTTCTTGAAACTTTGCGTTTTTCATCAGGAAAGTAGATGTCTTCTGTGCAAATTTTTGTTGGGCTGAAAAACCCCCTTTCCTGGGACAGCAATTTCTTGAATAGTCTTCCTCAGGGAGGATCTACTGGCAGGTGCTCTGATATGAGGCAGGAGGATAGGGAACCCTGAAGGAAATACTTGTGTCTCAGACGCCAGCAAGTGAAAACCCCCCTAAAACATCACAGAATCATAGATTATTTTGGTTTGAAGGGGACTCCTAAAGATCATTTAGTCCAACCTCCCCTGCAATCTGCAGGAACATCTTCAATTAAATCAGGTACCTCAGAACCCCATCCATCCGAACCTTGAATGATTCCAGGGATGGTATATCCACAGTCTCTATGGGAAACATGTTCCTGTGTTTTACAATCCTCATCATAAAGAATTCCTTCTTTATATCTAGTATTTATCTACTCTCTTTTATTTTAAAATCCTCACCCATTGTTCCATAGCAACATGTTCCAATATAAACTTTGTCTCCATCTTTGTTATAAGCCCCCTTTAAGTATTGAAAAGATGTTCAATGCTTCCATCTTTTCATCTGAGAGACAGTCTGTTATTCTGTTCCTTGTTCTTCAGCTGCTCCACCATGGCATGTAGGTAAATACAACCTGTTCCAGTACTTCACCATCCACACAGTAACACATTTTTTTCTAATATCTCACCTAAACCTACTCTCTGTCTGTCTAAAACTATTCCCCCTTGTCCTGTTGCTGTTAAAAGTCTCCCTTCATCTTTCTTGTAGGCTCCCTTCAGGGAGGCCGCAATTAGGTCACTCCAAAGCCTTATCTTCTCCAGGCTAAAGAATCTCGATTCTCTTACCCTTTCCTCAGAGGAGAAGTGTTCCAGCACTCTGATAATCCCAGTAATCCTCCTATGGACTCACTCCAGCAGGTCCATGTCCCTCCTGGGTTGGGGACCCCAGATCTGGATGCAGCCCTGCAGTCGGGGTCTCATGAGAGCAGAGGAGCAGAATCCTCTCCCTGGCCCTGCTGCCCACTCTGCTTTGGATGCAACCCAGGACAACTTTGTCTTTCTGTGATGGGAGTGCACATTGCTGGGTCACGTTCCCTCTCACCCACCAGCATCCCAAGCTCTTCTTCACAGGGCCGCTCTCAATCTGTTAATCCTCCAGCTTGTGCTGATACCAGGGGCTGCAGCACTTTGCACTTGTTCCTGTTAAACCACATGATATTCTTTCCTATGGGCCCACTTCTCCAGGCCAAGAAGGCAGATTGCTCCTGATTTTGAGATTAGTGCTAACTTTATGCAGGCCCCTTCAAAGGGAAGAGGACTAAGTCAGTCACTCCAGATTTTCTACTAAGCTTGCCTGTACTCGTTTTCCCCATGCTCCTTTCAGATATTCAACATAACCCACTGCAATGAGGGTGGATCTGTCTTGCACCTCTTTTTTTGCCCTCTCCCCTGTCTCCATTTCATCCCTGTGATTCCTCTTTGGGCCTCCGTTGTCCCACAAGTCCAGGGTGTGGGACAAGAGAGATGTAAAGATGGTCTGAAAGGTCTTGACTGCTGGGAGAGAGAAATCCAGACTGGGCAGGATTTAGAAAATACCATGGAAGAAAAAGACAGGGACAGGGCTGAAAATCACCCTTACAACCAAGGGGCTGTTCCAGTGAAGGAGCTGCCCACTCCCCTTTTTGGGTGAAGTCTGCACAGTTTTCACTTTTTTTTCTAATTTTTCAATTCATAGTATCTATCTGGATTGAGATATAGTCCCAGCATTCAAATCCCAGTTCAATTTTTGTGTGCAGGAAGTCTGCACAGTTTTCACGTGGTGATGCTCCTAGATGCTTCCTAGATGCTCCTTTTCTGTCAACAAAAGACTGTTGACAGTGGGATTTTGGGTTGGCCTTAGTGGTCAAGGAAACCAGTGTTCTCCCTGGTTTTGTTTAGATGTCTTCTGTTGTTTCTTTGGTACTTACTTGAGACATGATTGTGGCATATGATTCAGACAGCAGGGTCTTGTTTGAGGGTTTTAGGGAGTAGAGAGGTGGCAGATTTCGAGAAAGAACCGATAATGATTTTTATCTATGCTACACTTTTTCTGCTTTCTCTCCATTTCTTATTTTTTAGTGACGTTCGACATTTTGCTTTATCCCTGGTAATGTCTGGTCTTGCATTTACCCTAAAGCCCCTTACCAACAGACACGTGTGACATCTGTGTGTCTTTTATCACCCAGTGCCAAACAGGCAGCAGTGCAAATCCTCTTGCCATGAGAGAGGCCTCTCCTCACCTGGATGATCACAAGTACACATTGCTTCTCAGGAGGACTGGGGAACATGTGGTGTTACCTTGTACATTGTGACAGCTGAGCCATCATGTGTTGTGCTCCCAAGTGCAGCTTGTTAGCCTGTGGAAATGTGCTGTCTTCAAGTGGATTTAGGTTAGCAGTGGTTACTTCCAGATTCTGACTCTTGCCTGAGATCTTTGATGTGTTTGGGAGCAATAAATTGACTGAATTTTTCTGCTCTCTGCTGAATGGCAATCAGCTAATACTGTACTTTGATTGTGTTGGATGTGATTATTTCCACTTGACTCTGAATGTATTTGCAGACACAGGTTTCATCTCTGCCTGGTGTGGCATTAGCATTTCCAAACTGTCTGATTTTGAGATAGAAAAGCTACATGTGTCCCTTAAGTAAGAAAGAGTCTAGGCTTGACTCTGTCTTACCATGAAGATAGTCCTGCAGCAGAAAAATTCATGGAGAAAAGTGTAGGGTAGGAAGGAATGTCTGCTGTCTTGAATCATCACCTACCATTCAAGATCAATTGAGAGAGTCCATCCAAGGATATGTTTTAAGGAGACTTTGGTACCTGTGTGCAGGTGAGGATGAGAAGTTTGGCTGCCAGTCCTTACCAGTCATCTTCTGCCACTTAGTCCTGTTGCATGATCTGAAGCAGAAAAAATGCATCCACTGTGCTGCACATGGTACATGGAACAGGCATCTCAGAAAAGAATGAATTTAATTCAACTAAAATATCTTTCTAGACACCCTTTTCAGAGGATCCTTTGGGTGCAGTTAATGAGGAGAGAGAGAAATTGTTATGGCAAGTTTTTATTTTTCAGAAAAACACAGTTGAACTCTAAATAAAGGGGAAGAAAATGCAGGCTGAAAATTACAGGGAGAAAAAATCGTGGCCGTGAAACTTATTTAATCTTCCAAGGAAAATGGTGGAAACCTTATCAGGTAGAACATTAAAATAGGCAAAACAGAGCACTAGAAAAAATGTTGTTGTGAAATTCCCTTCACTGGCAAGTAGGTGGACTGTTATTACTTTATGTATCTTTTACATTTATCAATCCTTCTCAGAGCTATCCTCTGCATCCTAAAGAAATATCCTTTGGCTGCTTTGTCTCACAAGTAATTAAGTAGAAATGAATATATCACTAAGTACATTTCAATATGTGTCCTCAACTGGCTGGAACTCAACCCAGGGATTCAGGATCTGCTTGTAATTAACATTCCATAGTAAGACTCCACACCCTCTATTTGTCTCTTCCTAATTATGTGTTGGAAATACACATTTCTCCTACCATTAGCGATTTCAGCAGAGAAGTTTTAGCTGGGCTTTAAATTGCCCTCTACCTCAATTTAAATATTCCCTGTTATTTTAGGTTTGTAGACATTACACAAATAAACCTTTTCTCAAGGCGTCATAGGGAAACAAGACACTGACTCAGAAAAAAAACCCAAAAACAACCCCAAACCCAACTGCTGAGCTGCCTTCTGGGTTGACAATATCACAAATTTAAGCTGTGATCTGTTGGCTCTTGAGGGTTTCAATACTGGTAATTAAAGGTGTCACTCCTAATTAGCGTGAGAGCCTGTGGATGTGAAGAGTAATTGTGAATTGGGCTGCTCAGAGATCTTCTTTCTGTGAAAGTGTCTGTCCTGCCAGTTCATTAGAACAACATTTTCATGGCAATACATCGGCTTGGGTGCTTTTCATCAAGATTTGACTGCATTAAAAAACAGAGGAACAAAAATGCTTCGGATGAGGATGAATGAGGGCTTTAACTTTTGTCTGTCAGAAAGGGACTGAATGGCTGCATCTCCAGGTGTGGTAACAAAGTTGTGCCCATTGTGAACCAGTCTTTAACAAATTTGCCAGTGATCACGCTGCTTGCCTGTTCTGTCTTTCCTCCAGCCTATCCAAAGGCTTGTGTTCCCTGGGCCTGCTGTGCCCAAGGTGAGGCACAGCTCTCACATCTGCCTTGGGACAGACAGCAATAGCATTCAGACTGAGCTTAGAAAGAAGCCAGAACCTGCAACCCTGGATTTTCAAGGAGATATATCAATCCCTGTGTGGGTCCTCAGAGAGTGCCCAGGGATATGTGAGGAAGCTGAAGTGCCAGTCTCCCCTCTGGTAGGTAGGAAATGGATGAGGTCCCCCTTGCTGAAGCGCCCTGGCTCTGGTCCTGCTGGAGCTCCTCCAGCTGGGTACCGCTACCATGCTGCTTGCAGAGCTGTGCTGGGGTGTCTGAGGGCCACCAAAAGTTTGCTCCCAGATTCCACAGAGTTTTCAGTGCCCGTGACTGTAATGGTAATTAAAACCAAACAAATCTGGATGAGTTCTGTGGGGCTGCCAGATCTCACAGAGGTACCTCAGCTTTCCTTTATGTTTCATATGGTAATGGCAGGCCTGGTGGTGAACTCTCTGCTGCTACTAGTAAATGGTGACATATGAGACGTCGCTCTGGAGACAGTGGGTGAAAATGTGGCTCTGCTGGAAGCCAGTGGCAAAACTCCTGTTGACTTCAGTAGAGCCAGAGCATTTTGTGCAGTTGTTTTCCATACATAATTCACACTGGGAGGGACATTTACCCTCCCAATACTTCTCTTTTTCTCTAATGATTAATAAGTTAACAGTAAAAAAAAGACTTTTTTTCTGGAATGGTTCATATTTGGGAAATCCTATTCTGACCTACTAAGCCTGCTCTGACTGTTTTAGCCTTGAGGTAAATTTGCAAACTGGCCTAGGGAGGCTGGTACTTGTTATTGTTGCTTCAAAGACTGTCTATGTGGGAGAGGGAATGAGATGTGTTGGGATTAAAATACCCTAGCTGTAAAAAGCAGTAATAATTACCGTCTACATGTGGGCAAGTCAAAAGGGGTCATTACCAAAAGAAATTTAAACTCCTATTTGCAGAGAAAACTGCCTGAAATCCAACATTATTCATCTGTCCTGTGTGGATTGTTTTTAAACGGTTTTCTTCAAACACCACTTTTGTAAGGCAGAGTTTAAATGGATCAAGACAAGGTTAAGAGGCTTGGCATCAGGTAAGTGATGGTGTAATGGGAATTATAAAAGACAGGTCTGCTCCCAGGAGCCCTGGGGTCTGGGGGCCAGCAGACCTGTCTCCCATGAGAGTGCACAGCACACACCCTCCAGTCAGGCTGTGTGGTACTCGTCTGGTCTTGGTCTGGCTGCTTGAGAGCATCAGTGTGCTCATGGAGCTGCAGATCTTTTTAATAGAGCATTTTGCTGTACTCTCCTGAAACAATTAGTAGATTCATAGGTTTGAAAAGAACTATCAAATCATCTAGTGTGATTTTATATAGATACTGTGCACTTCCATGCATTCCAGTAACTTGTGATACACTAGTTTATACTTTCCCAAAATGCATCTGCCCTTCTTCTGAGAATATTGCTGTTCAGTACATTACATAATTTCATGTTAATTATTTTCACTCACTCTATTCTCATTTACTTTAATGAAAATCCTCTTCAGACTTGTTCATGAAAATGGGAGGAGAATCAGTCCGCCCTGATGTCTGTGAGGATAACTTCTAATGTCGAGCAGTTGGCTTGTTGCTCTCTGGTCTTCTGCATGGGCTTTCACAAAAAGGCATAGGAAAGGTCTGTAATTTTTATGGAGTTTGGCCTGCTTTGCCTTTTCATAAATTCACCAGTTCAATCCCAATCATGAAGATTGTCCTGTGTTGTTGAAAATACTAATTGAAAATGTTTGGAGTATGAAGAGAAGTGCTTCTCCATCTGCTATAATTAATAAGAGAGTTTCCTAACCTACAGTTGGATGTGTGAGAAAATTCCTATGTCTGAAAAATACTGGCTGATGATGCCACATGCCATTCCTTCAGCCTCCAGTTTTGTGTTAGAAGTTCAAAGAGGTAGAGTGTGTGTGTGTGTGTGTGTGTGTAATACACGGCCTCATTATAGCTTCTACTGACAGAATGCCATGCCACAATTCTGTCAGCTCCAAGATTAAGATATTTAATAGCGTCATTTGAGTTGTCTTACAGCAAGATTCAATCAGTTTTTCATTGCATACATTGTTGGCTATCATTTGATTGGGCAATGCCTAAATGTACATTCAGTTTGGAAAAACTGTTGCACAATACCATATTCCCTGTTGCTTCATGGAAACTTCCTCTTAGCTTCACTTTCTGTGAGTTATACGCTGCTGGGGAACAGTCTTTGAATCAGAAACCAGTCATGATGAGAGCATCTGTTTTATTTGTGGTTTGGGGTTTTTTCTCTATTCCAGGTCCACAAACTCATTCCCATCACACATGGTTTTCATTTATATGGTTATCAAAGCGTATTTCTTCATTCACAGGGCAGGAGCAAGAACATTTTCTCTCCTTAAGGTCCTTGTGTGTAAGTTTGGCAAATAGCTGCCTTTTATTTTACTGTTATTCTTTCCTTTTTCTTACCATCTGCTAAAAAGATTTAGCTTATATAACAACTGTTTTCACTATTTTTATCACCACAAATTAAAAATCACCTATAGACACAGAGATTTTCTCACAGTCTCTATCTATTTCACACCCACCTGTAAATGAAGTGCTTTCAGTATATGTAACTTTGGTAGCTTATGGATCCAAAAATACCCAGCTGCTTTACCGATCTAATTAGAGCTGTATTTGTAGACATGAAGAAATACTGCCCACAAATTTTGTTAAATTTTCACAGATTCTGCTGATTCACACTGGGATGACCAAAGAGGTTTCACAGAATGGCTGCCTTCCTCACTCTCCATCCAGCACTGGGGGATGGATAGGTAGTGCTCCTGCTCTTCTATTCCCATAAGTACCACTGCCTTCTCTGCTGCTGTCCATGAAGAGAAATGGCAGCTCTTGAGTTCAGTTTATCATATCCTCACACACATGACCAAAGCTACCCAGATGACTTGCTTGCTAAAAAATTATCTATTTCCCTACCAGTGATTATAAAGGGATGTTAGGTCTCTGCCCCATATTTAGATGTCTTCGGTGTTGACATGATAAGCAGAGGAGACAAATCTTACCCAAGCATCCCAGCTGAGTAGACGACAAGTGCCTGTTTATTCTTTATGCTACTGCTCCTTCTTAAACTTTATTTTAAAATTTAAATTCTTTAAAATCCTGGGTGCCCCTTGTTCTGCAGGACCATGGAGCCTCTGGAGTTCACAGTCTGACTCATAGCAATTGATGAAGAGCAAGGGTCAAACCATGAGGCCAGGAGCATGGAAAGAAGGTAATTTCAAGTTGGTTACTGAGGCAGTCTACGCTGTGCTGACTCCAAACCACCTCATAGATATTTTGCTGAAAGTAAACTAGACAGCTGTCCTTCTGAGCTTCTCCTGATCAGGCTCTCATAAAGACTCAGAGAACATCGAGTCCAAGCTTTGACTGAACACCACCATGTCAACAAAACCATAGCATTAAGTCACGCCCAGTCTTTCCTTAAAAACCTTCAGGGACAGTGACTCCACCACGTACCTGGGCAGTTCATTCCAGTACCTAATTTTCTTTCTGTGAAGAAATTCTTCCTAATATCCGACCCAAACCCCCATTGGTGCAGTTCAAAACCGTGTCCCTTGTCCTGTCACTGGTTGCCTGGGAGAAGAGACTGAGTCCCACCTGGCTACACTCTCCTTTCCCGCAGTTGTAAAGAGCAACAAGGTCTCCCCTGAACCTCCTCCAGGCTAAACACCTCCAGGTCCCTCAGCCACTCCTCATAAGAAATGTGCTCTAGACCCTTCCCCAGCTCCATTGCCTTTCTCTGGACTTGCTCCAACACCTCAATGTTCTCCTTGTAGCAAGGGGCACAAGACTGAACAAATGATTCAATGTGTGGCCTCACCAGTGCCATGTACAGGGGGACAATCCCTGCCCTGGTCCTGCTGGCCACACCATTGCTGTTACAGGCCAGGGTGCCATTGGCCCTCTTGGCCACCAGGGCTCACTCTGGCTCATGTTCAGCTGCTGTTGACCAGCACCCCCGGGTCTTTTTCTAGCAGGCAGCTCTCCAGCCACTCTGCCCCAGCCTGTAGCGCTGCAGGGCATTGTTGTGACCAAAGTACAGGACCTGGAATTTGTCCATGTTGCAGCTCATGCCATTGGTCTCAGCCTGTCGATCCAGCCTGTCCAGATCCCTTTGCAGAACCTTCCTGCCCTCCAGCAGACTGACACTCTTACACAACTCAGTGTAATCTGCAAATTTGCTTCAAGGTGTGTTTTGTCTCATGGTGGCTCTATTTTGCCATGGGCCTTGCTCTGAATGGCATTGGACTTCCTCTTCCAGGGACCAGATGGCCAGTCATGGCAGTCTAGTGGATCTGTAAAATAATGCAGTCACTGGTTTAGCTCTGGGTGTAAGTTGTAGATAGCAGTTCTCTCATATAGTCTTGACCTTCTGAGGCTTTCTTTCCTCTCATGAATGCCATAGTGTGTGTGAACAGGGTGAACTTGGGTTTTTTTTCCAGCATCCTTGTCATAGGTCTGCCTCTTCGGCACTCAGACTGTACTCTGCAAAGACTTTCCTCTGGTTGTCACTTGCAGTGTCTCTTGTCTGAGTAAGCAATCTCCTACAACACTGGAAAATTGCCAGTAGGTCCTCAAGGGAATTGGTGTTTGTGTCATCATCTGAAGATTGCTTAAATGGCCCAAATATCAACACTTGCTGCCAGCTGGTCACTTTGAAATCAGCGGGGCCTTTAAATCAACAAGCATTTACTGTCTGCAGTGTTTGCCCCATGCCATGAACTGAGAAGCAGTTGTTTGTTTTTTCTGCTTTCTTCCCCAGCTTGCATTTGTGCCCTAGCTGTGCAGTTGTCATGCTACTTGCACTACACCTGTATGTATTTCTTCACTGTCACAATTTGGAGCTTTCCTGGGTACTGGTGGTTGGGCTGCCTCAAGCGGCTGACGTGTTGGGGAGTACCTTCTGCTGTAGGCAGGAGGCAATTCTGTGAGTAAGGCAGAAGTGAAATATTCCTTGGTGTCCACCCCTGAGGTATTAATGGGTACTTCAATTAGAGACAAATCTGCTGGGAAGGGGTGATATATACACAAGCCTGTACTGGGCTGTGGGTGTTGGACCAGATGATCTTTCTCTACCTCCTTATGCACTCTGTGGTTCAGTACCATGTTAATGACTGCATTATATGTGTTCTGAACTTATTGATGATCACTAATTGCTAAAAATAGAGCAGAGATGGAAAAAACAGTCATCACTTTAATATTCAGTGCTCCTAACTTGAAGCCTTTGTCTGATGAAAACAAAAGCATATGCTGCAGCTCTTGCTCTGCACGTTCTGCAAAGTCAGGGTATCCCTGGCATAGATTGCTGAAGGCCAGGTTGTTTTAGTTAAAAATAAACCCAGAGCAACCGTGACAGGCTTGTAAATTAATGTGGTGTGTTCTCTGAGCACCAGCTCCCATCAGGGTTACTCAGGAAATCTCTCAGTGTCGTCCATCATCAGAGTCCCATCGCTCTAATGATGCATTTCATATTAAAGTGCTCCAGTTACTGGAAGAGATTCTGCTGGCTCAAATTACAAAAAGTATTACTGTTGTTAACCTCAGATGTTCTTTCTCTTCTTACCTATGGTGCCCTGGAGAATAGGCCAAATAGCCTCCACAGAGAGAAATCCTATTTCATCCATTGGCTGCATTAAAAACAAAATGTTTTCCTTCACTGCAGTCTTTAAAACTCCATCAAGATCTTCTGATGCTTAAACAATGAACTGTTTTATAAAGCTGAAATTCCCATCCATATTAACCTTTATTAAAAGGCTTTTAGGCTGGACTTAAATAATGCAATCTGCCCTTGAGACAGAGGTAACCCTGTGATTATCTTGGCCAGCAGCACCATGGGAAAAGAGCTCTGACTCACAGTCTCACTTCAGTGGCTGGTTCCGCTTCAGTCCAAGGGGAATTCCTATATATGAACTCTTCCCCAGACATAGTTTACTTCCCTCTTCACTTGGGGTCAGCACTGCTCCCTTGCAGATTTTGCTGGTTTTTCCCTCTCTTCCCCTTCTCCTGGGCCCTGTGGCTCCTCTGCCCTGGTGTATGAGGCTTTTATATCAGTGTAAACTGTTACCACTCCTTAAGGCAAAAACATCTCCTCCGTACATGCAGAAGCAGGAAGTCAGACGTCTGAACAGTCTTCCCACAAATTTCAAGAATTACTCACTTTCATTGTCGTCTACTCTGGGCTGCACTGCCTGGGGCATCTGTGGGTTCTGATGAGAGCTGGGGTCACACCCATCGACTTGAGGAATAGCTGAAACCTGTTTAACCCAGGGCACACACTTGACACTAGTCATTTGCACACCTCACATTTTGTCCCTGCCTCCCATGCCCTACAAGGTCTTGTGAATCCTCCCAGCCCACCTTTTACACCTATCTACCACTCTGTGGAGTAAAGGGCCTGAGGGCAGGCTTAGATGTGTATAAAGGCATTGCCCTTGTGTTTTCTGCCTGCATGGCTGGCACTGGGTTGGTCACAGCTTGTCTGCCTTCATGGTTTAATTGCGTAGTTTTCCTCTGGAAAAACCCAGCTCTGCTATGCCATAGAGGACATGAGGCCATTATCAAAATAGTCACGTGGGATGTGGGGTCTGTGTTTGACCCCTGCAGTCTGACTGCATGGAAAATCATGGATCCACATATAGGGTAGACATGCTTTGGCTCCTCACCTCCAATGATCCCTGCATGGGGCTAGTCCTGAGAGCAGCCTTGGACCAGGGCCTTTGGGTTTTGTAGAACCCCTTGACCATGTGGGCTTGACTGTAAACATCTGCCTACTCTGATCAGTTGGAATCATGCCTGCCCTCTTACCTCTGAATTGGCCAGCAACTTTGATCACCCTCTTCTGAATGCACCTGTGATGCTTCAGTAGAAATATCTGGTTCAGTTATTGCAGGTCTTCCAGCTGCCCTTGCTGGCTCCCTACTAGCTGGTATAGGTCCAGCCATGAGGGAATACTTGGAGGATGTAGCCTGAGTTTCCACAGGGGTCTGTACCAGAGATCTTGATAATATGCAGCTGATCATGGTTCTTCATAGCAGAGGCACACTCCCTTGTCCAAGAAGGACCATCCTGCAGAGAGAAGGTTAACTTCAGACCTGCTGTGCAGAAGGCAGCAGGCATGTGCTGAGTAGTGTGTGCTGCAGTTCAACAGCAAAGAATCATCAGCTGAACATCACTGTGTCGACTAAATCATAGCACTAAGTGCCATGTCCTGTCATTTCTTGAACACTTCCAGGGATAGCGACTCCACACGTCCTTGGGCAGCCTGTTCCAATCCTTGACCACTCATTCCATGGAGAAGTTGCTCCTGATGTCCAGCCTGAACCTCTTCTGATGCAGCATGAGTCCATTTCTTCTTGTCCTGTTGCTTGTTGCCTGGAGGAAGAGGTTGACCCCCACCTTGCTATAACCTCCTTTCAGTCGCTGGTAGAGAGCAATAGGTCTCCCCTGAACTTCCTTTCCTCCTGCCTAAACAACTAAGATTCTCTCAGCCACTCCCCATATGACTTACTCTCCAAGCAGTTTGTCTTATGCATCACAGAATTAAGGCAAGAAATTCCTCAGCTCTGTCCTTCAGGCTGCCTTCCTGGAGCAATCCCATATTTCAGACTTTTGACAAACATAGTGATGGTGGGAGTGGATGGTGGCTCAAGCTGTCCCTGAACATCCTGCTGTCCCTCTGTTACCTTTTGCATGAGAAGCTGCTATAACATACGTTATTTGGAATGCAAGGCATCTTTGTTCCCTGCACAGTGCAACAACCCTGCCCAAGGCCAGCACACAGACACTGACCTATGTTGTTAGAGTAATGTATGTAATAATTATTTGAAGTTTTTGAACCCATGTGATGAAAACCACATGCAGCGTTTGCTACAAAACTGTTTTGATTTGAGAGATTCAGTTAAATACTGACTCAGTGGTTAGGATTTGTAGGCTGGGATTGTGGCGATAAACAGTTCAGCCTTACATCAGCTAGTCAGAAACAGCAATGAAGAAGGGCCCACACTATTTGTAATGTCTCCCTGATGTCATTTAATTGGAAGGACCTGAGTTGCCAGAATGCATGTTGAGATGGCCCATGTATAATCTCAATGGTGGATGGAGGGCAGATTTCTACTTTTATGCTATTGTTTTTGCCACAAGTAATGTTACGAGAGACTCCTTTGTCCTTATCTATCAGTTATGTTTTTCATAATTAAGGATAATTAATAGGTATGTATAAATCTGATTGTGGTGGGAATAAGTCCTGCTTACCATATTTACTCTCTCCATGACTGATCTTTTCTGTGAAAGACTTCAGAAAAAGGTGTGCTTGCCCCTGTGCTGAAAGTTTTGTTGTGCAGTCCAACACACTTCCAATTAGTAACTAGAGTGTGAAAATCTCCTGTTGACCTCAGGTCTTAAAAGAGAAGAAAGATGAAGTTTGCAGAACACTCTGAGGAACATGGTGTGATTTTTGGGGTTGTGCAGGGCCAAGAGTTTGACTCCCCGTGTGTCCCTCCCAACTCAAGAGGTTCCATGCTTCTATGAAAGGAGACACATGGTGCTGTTTTACAGGCTGTCCATCACCTCACTGGTTGATACAGAAGAAGGACCTTTAGCTGCCAGCCTAGGAAGCAAGGCTAGTCTGCCAAAGACATTCTGACTGTTCATGTCTGCTTTCCATTTCCAGCTATTAAACAACAAGAAAAGACAACTGTCAACAGTGGAAATATTTTCCTTGTTTAGTGCTGCATGTGGTCTGGGGCTGTTGGCATCCCTGGGATTTTATCCCTTCAGAGGGGCTGTGGCTGGAAGAAGCGGGCATAGTGGAAGAGAATTCCCCGTGAGATATTGTATTTTTTAAAAGGCGTTCTGACACCTGATGTCTGTGAAAGAAAGTGTAGCTGTGAGGGTTACTTCTCACCAATGCATGGCTGCCAGAGTCTGTGGTCAGCCTGGGTCAGCAGCATTTTTCTCTCCATGAGATGCATCTCTTGGCTATTAGTCCAGACCCACTTGGACACAGAGGGTAAGTGGTACCACATGGCTTACATGTGGCTGTCTATATGGCTAAACTTCTTTGCTGTCAGAAGCTGGGTGGTCTCACCCATGTTCCCTATTAGCAAGGATGCTTATTCTGTGCCTAAATTATGCCCAGGCACTGCCTGAGAAAATACTAGCTGGCAGTCAAGAAAACTGTACTAGAGAGGATGGAAGCTTTTAAACTCTTTTGATGAATTTATGCTCCTGTTTGAGCTATGCCCTGTCCTGGGTCAGCTTCCCAACACAGGTGTAGCTTCTGAGACCCAGGATGGCCTCTTTCCTAAGAAGAGGGTGTTGGGTCTGCTCCACAAACTAATCATACCTCATGTGACTGGGGCAAGTTTTGGGGGGATGCCCTTCTGGGAGGAAGGTGCTCTGTGATGCCTGACCTATTTTTGCCTAGTCACCAAAGGGTGAAGTCTTTGCTGTACCCTGATAAAGATGAGAAGTCTGTGTGAAGAGGAGAAGGAATGACCACATGCCTAAGGCTTAAAACTAACTCGTATGGACATACCTATTTTTACAGACTTTGGTGACAGAATATCCCCAAGGTGTCTTGAAATAGAGAGTTTGGAGTGAGACAGGAATTTCTGGAACTGCATTGCTTAGTGTTTGCCATTTTTTCTGTATCAGACACCTCCATTTCCTAGTGATTTCTGAACATGGTAAATAACCCTCAAGTGGAAGTGATAGCTGAACCTAGGAAAGATTGAGAAATTCAGATTGGGCAAGAAAACTCCCAGTCCTCTCACCCACTCAGTTCACACTATCTTTGAGGTGTCCTTTCCCCCTTCACATATCAACTCTCAAGTGGGTTCTCTGTGTTCTTAAGGATGAGACCCCAGCTGACTTTTGCTCTCTCCTAATTTAAACTGAGGTTCTGTGGTATGAAAGTCTGCGTTTGCTCAGCCATTAGATGTGGAAATGCAGAATTTTCATTCTATCTGGTGGCCTGGTGGGCATGGATGTGTTCAGGAGAGCAGAGACAGACAGATGGATACAGGGTGAAGTCTTGACAGGGCTCAGTGCTAGCTCTGCATGACCTGGGAAGGAGTGTCCTTGCAGCCCCCACACTGTGGTCATGGCTGCATCTGACCTCACAGCTCTGCCAGCCCCTGAAAGGTCCCAAGGACTGCTGGGCTGTGCCCTGGGGCTGAATGCACTTGTGAAAGTCCTGAGCAGGCAGATCAATGCTCCTCCAGACTGTTTCGTTTACCATAGTGAAGATTGCTCTGTAGGAAGGGAAGCAAGCCTCTTGCCTATTCAGGAGTTTCACAAGCGTGGTGCGTTTGTGTTTCTGGTGGTGGGAAAGCCCCAGAACATGGACTGGAGTGAAGGGACAGTGCAGGTGTTTTTAAAAAAGTCCTGTCTAACTCTTGGGTAAACCTAAGTTGCATGAAAATTTAATTTCAGTTGAAGGCTTCTATGTACAGCATTTAGATGTGATGTGATATGTGATGACTACAAGGAGTGACTCAGGTCACTCTAACCACTACCCCACCCTGCATTTGAAAATGGTCTGAACCAATAGGAGATCCTGGGTACTGTTTCCTGAGAAATATGCCAAAACTGGGTGGGAAATGGGGTTGGTCTGGGCTGGGTGCAGTCACAGTGACTCTGGTAGTGCCATGCAGGCTCTTTACCTTCCTCCCGTCTCCCGCCCATGAGAGTGAGTCTGCCTCTGACACACAGCACACACTGACATGTGCCAGAGTAAGCTACCAGGGCAGCTGGGAAGAGGCAGGAGCAGGGGAAAGAAAGATTTAATTTGAACACCTAGAGGCTGAACTACACTGGGCTGTGTAACACTATGACACAGGATACACAATTTGTTACCTATCTGGAGGAAAGCAGTTTCAACAGAGCCACACATGGAAGCTGCTCCTGCTGATGTCATCAAAATTGCCCATCCATAGCACAGCCCACAGTGGGCTGGATTTGGGAACAGAGGTATTCCCAGAGACACACAGGGCAGATGTAAATAACTAAGACTGCTATAAATAAAGAGCATATTTGATCTAGAGATCTCACTGTCCCTCATCTCCGTCTGAATAGTCTGGGGAGAAGGATGACTCTGAGCAGGAGCTCTGCAGAGCTATAAGGTAATACGAAATTCCTGCCAAAGCTGCCTCTCACCCTTCATTGACTGTGGAGATTAGCCTTCCTAGGTTAGTGTTAGCCTTTGGCATTGTTGCTCTAGGCTCCCTCTGTAGTCATTGAAGAAAGACCACAACCCACCCATGAGCTGCTGTTGCATGACCTTTGGAGACTTCATGTCTTTAGGTTGAGTATAGAGGGTAATGCTCAGTGAAGGCAACTAAGCAGTATCCTCTAAGCTGATGGGGTGGATCCCCCCTAAGATCTATTGTGGTGTCTTTGGAACAGTTTCATTCTGTAGATCATCCTCCAGAATAATTTAAGTGACTAACAGAGCTTTGCATCTCTGTGGACCTTCTGATGGTTTCAGGCCAGCAGAGCATGACAGATACCACCATGAAGAAGAGTGGTTGTATAAAGCAGACTTTGTCTGGATGTATTCTTATTTTAGCTTTCAGTGCAGAAGCAAACTTTTGGATCAGATCTTCTGGAAGAAAAATCAGAGATGTTCAAGATCCTCTATTTGTCATCCTGACAAGCACAACTCAGTTTTTTCATCAATCAGGTCAGTTTTCAGCCACTGAAGGATGATTTTAGGCTCCAAAGCATAGAACAGATTGTGCTGGCTGTGTGCATAGTGCAAACTTACTCTCACCCTAGGGGATAGTTTTGGAAGACCTCTGAAGGATTTCCAGGAGGAAATGAGACACTGTCTCTGTCTTGATTCAGCTCACATTCCGGGTCTGAAGGACATGGTGCTTGGTGTTATATCTGTGTGCTTTTCCTGCAGGTTTGGGAGGCTGGTGTTCATACAAGCTGTGGGCACAGCAGTGTTCCTGTGTCCTGGAGATCAGCAGGGTCTGATGAAGGATGGGGAAGATTTCCTTGGGTGATCTTTCATGCCTTATGTGTATTAAGTCTGATTTCACTACGTAGCCTGCCCCATACGTCTTGTGTTTATTTTCTGGTATGGCTCATTCCCAGCAGCCCACATGCCTGCTTACATACTACTGCAGAAGGCAGCTCACAGACAACAGAGCAGCTCTGTTGGCATGTCTTTCCTATCTCATTTCCACCCTCAAATTTTTTCCCTAGTTTTAATCCCTGTGGTCTGGATTCCTTACGAGTCTCTAGAAAACCCCACCCTTGGGTGCTTTCCAGGACTTCTCACCCAGAAGTCCAAGGGTTAATATCCTTGGAGCATCACATTGGGAAGCAGCACAAGTCTGTTCATGCAGTTGACAGTGCCCTTTTATTATTGCTTCTATCTCTCCTATCAGATGTCTCACTCTTAACAGAGTTGTTATTAAGATAATTAGTTAATGTGGGTTATTTTATTATTGTAGTCTTATTTGGTTTGATTGCACAGTCAGCTGACACATGTCATAAAAGCAACAAAAGCATTAAAAAGTTGCATAATTGGCAAAACTGAACTGTCAGTGTTGTGGAGTTCAGAGATTTGCAGAGAGAAGAAATATACAGACTCCATAGAGACACGGGTCCTTCTGTGAACCTTGGATTTCTCCTCCTGGCATTTATTAGTCAAGAAAATGATTGGCATTTCCTCTTCTGTGTTTTAATTTTCTCTGCTTGGGCTGTATTTTCTGATCTTTGCTTTAGCCTGCAAAGGGAGGCAGATAGGTCTTGTTTATCTTTGCCAGGGATTCCTTCATTTTGGGAACCACATAGGAAATAACTTTGAACGAAGGCAGACAAGAGGCTTTAAAAAGCATCTATCAAGTAATCAAGTGGGTCCATGTGTCATATTTCCTGACCATCTATTGCCTTGGTATCTGCCATTGGCACACATCCCAGTGCTGTCAGAGAAGCACATTCCTGTTTTTATTTACATCCAGTGTTCTTCTATTCAGATACTTTATCCAGCTTTGTCAATGTAAAACTCTAGCAATTTTCATCTTCTTAACCTTTTGAGTTTTTTTTGTGCACCCTCCTGACATATAAGCTCATGAAAAATGTTTCCTTCTTCAGTCCTGGTCTGAAAAACTGCTTTTCAGCCCATCCTAGCAAGACTTCTGAGACCTGACCAGTGTTTTCTTTGTTTATGTTGGTCTTCTCTAGGATCAGTTGAATCTGTGAGTGGAACATTCCCCAGGGTCCTAAATTCTGCCCAATTTGCAGCCATGTCGACCTGCAAATATTTCCTCCAGTTTGAAATTTTTGGCATCCTAAGTTTCCTGGATGTGCTTACGTCATCCCTGTGCGGAGGAGGACTTGGCTGTATGGCTTAGAATGTGCTCTGTGTAATTGAACAAGTTCCCTCAAAAATAACCCAGCAATTTTACCAGTTCTTGTCTGGGGTTATGAGGTATGTGATGGAGCCCTGTGGGCAGGAGAGGAAAAAGCCCTCCCAAGAGGCCGCTCCTGAGCTGACTTGATAACTTTGGGGTTTGAAATAGTGGGGAAAGAAAAATCTGAAGTGAGAAACAAGTTGTTAAAGTAAAGATATGCACAGACATAGAATAAATGATACATCTAGATGCTTTAGAATGTAGCTAGAGGAAATCAATCCCTAATGCAGTAAACAAGCTCCAGGGGGTTACCAGCAGACATCATCCAGAGTAACTCAGTTCCAAACATGGGCACTGCTGCAGTCAGAATTTGGCCCCGGAAAATTTGTTTTGCAGTTGCTGCTCTAAAAGAAGGATTTTAGACACAAGCCCTGCTGCATGCAAAGAATGCTTGAAAGTCCCTTCACACACACTGCCTTTTCAAGGTGCACTGCTAAAGCTCAAAGCACTGAAGAGGAAGGCTCCTGACAGCTTTCCAAGGCTCTGAGCTTTGGACATAATGTTTTTAGGTCATTGCTTACAAGCCAAGAGCACTAAGAAGGGCAGACAAAGGCGTATTAGCTGGACCTCTTCTCAGTCTCCTGGGAGGGACAATGGGTGCAGTTCACAAGCAGAGGCACACAGCTGCAGCTTGCTGGTTGGGAGGCTGCACACAGAGGAGAGATCAGAATTCAGAGCAATTAAGCACGTCGCCTGATTGTTACCGACAGATTAAAAAAACCCCTCTGCCAGCTTTACACATTTGAGGCCTCTTGTCTTTGTGAGTCAGGAGGCAGTTCCCATCGTGAGACACACGCTCTGTACTACAGGATGATTTTTGGCAAAGTCCGGATGATTGTGAGCCAGGCGGGGCGGGGACAGCATTCCAGTTTTATAACACAATTCCATAATAGGAGACAGCATTCTTTTCATATTAATGTTCATACAATAGGAATTTTAAACTCCAGCTTTTGAGTTATATGGGGGGGAAAGCCTATTTTAATTGCCAGAAAACTTTATAATTCAATGAACAGGGCTGCTGGTGGACCAACCGCAGAGAGTGCAGTGGGTATTTTGAAGGAAGCTTTCATCCCAAGAAACAGCAAACTGAAAAGCACTGATGTAGTTTTGCACTAGCTGGTGTCACCCTGACCTCCTCTTTGGGTGGATAACAGGCCTTCAGTTTACCTGCTCTGACCCCAGAGGAAATTCATGTCACCTCTCTGCACACTCTTTGTGAGCACAGTGAAGTACCTACCACTGCTTCTCTAGAGTTATAAGACCAAAGGATACGTAGGCATTTCCATGCCTTTTGGTAGCAAGGGTTTTGCAGAGTGCAACCTGGGGCTGTTCCAGGACCATCCTTGCCATATATTCCACCAGGGACACTTTGTGCCTTGCCTGTTCTGGTGGCACAGAGAGGAACTTGAGGATTTCAAGATGTTACTCATCTCCTGACTTATATCTTGCTGTGTCTTGCTGGGCAGGTAGAGGATTTAAAGGTAAGTTTCTCCTGTTGGGGTTTTGACCAGTCTTTGAGTTTTGCACCAAAAATAACCCTCTGGTTTCTAGAGCCCTTGCTGCTCTTAGTTTTAGGCTGCTGTTTGACTCCTCACTTTAGCTCAGATAAATACCTCGCTGCTGGCATCGTTAAAGGATGAGGAGGGTGAAGGGACTCTAGGCTTTTCTTCTTGGAGTGTGTAGTAAGAGAAAACACTTTAAGGCCTCTAGAAACACTTTGAACCCTCTCCTGGTCTCATGGTGAAAAGGGACGCTTCATTAAAACCTAGTTTTGGCCAGCAGGCTGACACCCCTTAAATTAGTGTTTGCCAGGATGACTGATTTTAAGCACTCCAGAGAGATGGGTTATATGAAGTGTGTTTCTCACTGGTGGCATCTATAACTGATTCACAGAGGGCTTAGCTGAACCAGGCTGTCCAGAGGAGATATGGGGAGTGCCACTACCAGTCACTAGTTCACATTGTCCTAACCTAAGCTATAAAATTCATCTTTGTTTTAGGTGAGCAAAGACATGGGCTCTGAAAAAGGCAGAAGACTTAATACTATTTAGAGACAAATTGGAACACCCAAAAGAGCAGAAGAGGGCTTGGTCTCCTGAGAGATTGTTCTGTGCCTTGCCTCAACAGCCATGGGGCTGTGGGTATCAGCAAGGATTTACATGTATTGGGGATGAAATGACTCCTGGAAGAATGGAGGAGTGGCATTTGAAAACAGGAGAGGGAAAACCTCATTAAGCACACACAGGAAAATCTGGTGGATGCCAAGAGTGGTCTGGCATGTGTGTCCCCACACAGTGCCAGTCTGAAAGGGAATGTTCAGTAATGACCATTTTATAATGCTGGTTTGCTATTTGGATACTGCTGAATGATAGAGAAAACAGAAATTCTCAGGGTGTGTGTGCATGCAGGAGAGTGCAGCAGGAGGGCAGTTTTTGGTTTTGAGCCTTGGTGCTTTGTGTAGCTGCAGTTTTGAAGTGTGGTAATAGAGAGGTTGATCTGCCTGCACGTTCTCGATTCAGCCTCAGTCAGCTCAGGAGAATATCTTCTAAAAGAAGAGCTTGCAGAGCAAGGGCTGCATGAGAATATTTCTTCCTGACAGCTTGGCTGTCTTCTTCAGAGCAAGACTGGCCATGGTGGCACTGAGCTTCTCCAAAGGCAGTGCATTCTCTGAGTTGAGGATGGTAGCCCTGGCCCAAGGTGAACTGGGGATGGCCAGCCAGTGAAAGGGGTGGATCAAGGCCTGACGTGACTACAACCCAATCTTTAACAAAAAGACTTCCTGCCTGAGTTGAAATGTCTTGGTGTATTTCCCTGCCTTCAAACAAGAGCTGTGTGCACCTGACGTCACTTCCCTCAGCTGCCCAGTGGATAACAGGATGAGCCTGCACCGGCTCTGAAGGAGACATTCCACTGTGTCACTGGTTATTGTGCTCTTCGATGGGGCAGGAGATTTTGCTGCCAAGGTTGTTTCTGTAGTTTCTGCTCCACGCACACTTTCCCCTTGAGCTCGAAGGGAAGCGGCGCAGGAACTTGAGCGATGTGCTTGCAGGCACACAGCAGCAATGTGACTCATCAATAGACCAGGCTTTGGGAGCTGGTGCCTGTTACAGCGTGAAGCCAGCCTGCTTCTTCACAGAGCTCCAAAAGGCAGCTGGCTATGTCAAAAGGGCAGAGAATAAAGAGTGTAGTGTAAAATGGAGACACAATTAGGCAAAGATAAAAAGAAAAAAAAAAAAAACCACCCTATAACATTTTTCATCTCTTTACTGAAAGTTCCCTCGGGTGGTGTTTGCTGAAATGAATAGTTCTGCAGCTTGCTGGTATAAAAATGGTACATAGATTTTGCAATAATGCTAGGTTATTTTTAAACATTGAATGAATGGTCATAAAACATCTACCTTGGTAGGCACCAAGTTCATCATAGGATATATCTTTATCACTTTCTAACACTGAGGAAACGGCATTTAAGTGATATCTCTATGAACCTGCTCCCTTTAAACATTCAAGTGTTTCAGCCTCATCTTATGTCTTGTACTAAACAGTAATCAGTGAGGAGGGAGAGGTCAATTTATTGTAAGTCATTAATCAGGAACCTTGATAAAATTTTTTATGTTTCAGAGCATTTAAAAGGAATCTGGTTTAACACTGTCTGCATTTTGGAACTAGGAAAACTTAGGCATCTCTTTGAAAAGACCAGTAAATATTTGATGCCTCCATTTGATTTCATAAAACCACAGAAAAGATACAAAACTTGGACAATGATACCATTGCTTCTGCTTATCTAGCAGGTGATACTGCAGTAAGTCCCAGTAATTTGGTTATTTTGGGTTGTGCAGCTATGTCTGTAGCTGTGGGTTGTGGATTTTATATCACTGGAAATTTGTGCTGTTTCCACTCAATAATGGAACTTGGAAGACATGGAGAATAGTGTATGTCAGACATTTGAATACAAATACTGTCCTCTACTTCAACATTGTTTTAAACATTAGTTTTATTCTGAAATGACCACAAGAGTAAGCAAGATGTAGATTTTGGCATTTCTGATTTCACTGTATTCAGAGGTCTGTGCAAATATGATTGCATTATTTGATTTCTCTACATTTCTTTACATTTCTACAAAGAAGGCAAATTCGTGAAAGTGAGTGCCCTTATTCAATTCCTAGTTTTTACCTGTGCTGCCCACCACTGTGTTCACATGTCATGGGATGGCAAGGTCAAGTTGTAAACACAATTTATACTGTTGCCCAGGGTTATCACCACTTGGGTATCATTCAAGGTCATAATCTGCTTGTCATTTATCATGCAACAATACCGAGAAAATAATCTTGGTAAGCATAAATAAGAATAACATTAATACTAATAATTCACCACACTGAAGAACCCATTGCATATTTTCCACATTTCCAAGCATTCATTTAAAAAAAAACAAAACAAAACAAACCTGTTTCTGTTCACTTCAAATGACAAGTGTCGGGCTGCTCTGTTTCTGGACAGTTTGCAAAACCAGTGCCTTAGTGTGGTTAGTGGTCTTATGCCTTTGGTACTGACATTCAGTAGAGAAAATTCTTCAGAGTATCCATAAATATTCTGTTGTAAGCTATGCTGAGTCTTGGCACTACCACATAATAAAAAGGGTAAATCAGCTGCTAGGAGAAAATCTTACTCATGAGTAGTTAGTTACCTGATATGACAAATGACAAGGTTTGAAACAGATTAGTCAACCAGTCATCATCTTGATTTGTCCTTCTGACAATTTTCAGAGTGTTTCTGTGATTATTCAAAATTATATTTTGTGCATAAGCAATATTTGGTTGAGACTGGTAGTTTCAGGATGTTTTTCCTCCTTTTGTTCTTCAAAACATAGTTAATTTTCAGTCAGTGTTCATGATGGAGGACATATCCTCTGAATAAGCCTATTTATCTTTTGTGTATTTCACAGCTTCTACTTCATTTTTATCTTCCTTGAAGGATACCTTTTTTTTTTTTCAATATCTGTTTGTCACTGAAACTGGGAAAAATTTACATTGACAAGATCTGTAATATTCCACTGGTAAGCAATGTAAACCTAGATGCTTTCCCTGAAGTGAGTGGAGTGGTGTGATTATACTGTGTATTTGTGTACCCTTGTGATTTATCTCCTTTTATAGTCTGCTGTTCCCTCTAGTTCCTTTGAGATAACTTAATGTTACCCACGAAGGAGCATGTCCCAGCCCATCTGCTTGTGGGGTGTGACAATGATATGCATCTGAACAATGAGTTCAGTGAAATGGGGCCCAAGGAGTCACTGTAACCCTCACACTCTTGGTATTTGTTCCAGATTCATCTATGTCAGACCTATGCTGATTAGTTGACTTCTCAATGAAGGACAGGAGGAGACATTCCTGAACTTGTCAATTTTCTGAGGATATTCAGAACGGACTACCAAAAGAAATTAAGATCTCTTTTACAAGAATGAAGTCCTCAAAACATTTGAAAGGACAGGAGCAGTACATTTTCCTTGGGCAGGTATTTTCCTTTAATTATCATGTAATTTGTTTAGACAATTTATTAAGGATGTGTTGGAAGGCAAGTTAGAAGTGAAATTATTTTCCTAGTTTAAAAACAGCTTGTTTAACATTTATTCATGCAGGGCTGGGCCTCCAGATGGTATAAATTGGCATAGATCCATTTAATTTAATGGATCTATGCCAATTTCCAGCAGCTGAGAATCTTGTCCAGTAAGACACTTTTAGTCCCACGACTTAGGTTCAGTGCTAGAGAGATTTAAAGATTCAGCTCCTGAGGTGATGACCAAAAGTACTTAACTTTACCAAAATGAAACATTCTTTATCAGTGATCATCACAGAGCTGAGTGAGCACATGCACAACCTTCTCAGAGCAGACAAAATGCCCTTTTTTCCCATCTACCTTTCATTACCGGTGATGTTATAGCTAGAGGTGTGCTTCACCTTAACCTTAGAGGTCAACATGATAAGTTTTATTATAATAGCAGGGCTCTGTATGCTGAGCCTGGGAGTACAGAGAATTGTACTCCCACCAGTACGTAAATTGGAAGTTACCAAAGGAGTTATGCCACTTAGTCCATATGTGGTTCTGGCCCATACCATATATTCACTTTAGGAACCTATCCAGCCATCACAGCAATCTTTACCTCATCATCTCATCTATTATTGTACGTAACTTTAGACACGGGTTATGTTGTAGAGACCTATTATCAAGAAAATGACATTCAGACCACAAATGTCAGACTCCTCGATGACAAAACTGGGACCCAGCACAACACTGGCATCTGAAACAAAACTCTGAGAGAGCAGAAGAGACAACAGTCTCAACTGTTTTAGAATAATCAATAAAATAACACTTGGATTTTTGAAAAAATTTTTTTAGTTGCCTCACTAAAACTTACTGATGTTGAATGTGGGATGGGTGACCCTGGGTGGTAGCCAAATATCCACTCAGCTGCTCCCTCAGTCTCCCCAGGTGGGATGGGGGGAAGAAAATAGGGAGAAGCAAGAAAACTCATGGATCTAAATACAGACACTGATTTGAGTATTGAAAAGCAAAGATTACAAACATTTGAAAACTTAAGGAAAGCACCTCCCCACTCCCCTTCCTAGAATTTTGCTATTGGTATTACCACAGATTACACTTAGTCCCTTTGACAAAGCAACAGGCAGCACAGGGCATTAGGGTCAAGGGTATAATAGTTTCTTTCTGCCACTCCTTGTTCCTTACTCTTTTCTTCTGTTGCTCCTTCCTTCTTACTCTTTTCCTGTGCTCTGGTGTGGTCCTCCATGGGCTACAGCATGCTCAAGGAGCTCCTGCTGTAGCATGAGTCCTCCAGGGGCTGCAGTCCCTTTGGGTGACTGTTGTAGAGTCAGCTAGAGCTGACAGGGACTGGTACAGGGCAACCCTTTACTTTCTCCCATAGAAGTCACCCCTGTAGCACTGCCTTCCTCCTCCCCCCTGCTGCCAAGATCCTGCCAAAGACACCCAATACAATCTATAAGCTTCCTTCTTAGCTGAGCAGAACACTTAAGACAGGTCATGGTGTAATAGGAATAACACTATACACTTTATTTATGCACTGCTTTAAAGGTCTGTGGAAGGGTATCTTAAGAGACAGGATATGGGGCCACTATATCCATAGTCTGATTCTGTATGTTATGTTAATTTACCTAACGTTATGTTGCCTTACTTTATTTCAGTCTTTCACTTGAAGATTATGGGGATTCCAGGGGCTGTGTAGAGCCAAGCTGAGGAACACACAACTGTCTTTGGAAGTGGAGAAGCATGGTCCCCTCCTGGTCCCCATGGAGGTGGCAGTGTTCAAACCAAACAGCTCCAGGGTAAGGCTATAGCAACATGTAATTTTCATTTGTTAACCATAACGCTGGAATGAAAAAAAAATCTTAAAACCATTTTCCATCTTCATCCCCATGACCAAAAATTGCCACCATTTCAGTTATATTAATCTGCTTGGTTATTAGGCTATTGAATGAGTAGATTTTATTTCTCTCAGCTTATTTTCTACTTCTCTTCTAGCTTTAATAGCTATCTGCTTAATATGAGAGTTGTTCCATTTCATTACCTTCCTCCTGGTTTTTTTTTTTTTGAGGTGGAACTAATGCAATGCAAATTGTGATGCCTGTCTCTGATTTTTCTATTAAGCAACTTAGGATTCTGTACAGCCTGTGTTGTTGACTGCAGAGCTAGAAATATATTTGAATTTATGATGAAATCCTGGAGTTTGCAGTATATCAAGTTTGGTGGATTTTTTTTTCAAACAAGTAATAATATTCAATGATATTCAAGTCTTTGATGGAGGCCTTTTTTGCAAAATATGTTACACACACATTTCAGTTCTTTTTATTTCCACCTGATGCAATCCCATAGCAGCAGCCATATAAAATTTATGACTTAGAGCTAAGCACAGTACAAGCTCAGCTGGGCACTAAAGCTGCAATGTGAGCAAGTTCACAGACATTGTTGAACTGCTGTCTGGGGTTGGCGAAACCAAAAGTAGGAAATTGTTGACTGAGTTGTATCTCATCAGAAGCACTGGGAAGAAAACTATTGGCACATACTGGTGCCTGGAGAGCTAGAGTTGCTTCAGTAATCAGAGCAATTTCTTCTTCAGGTAAAGAGGAAGCAATTTTTGGATTAAGCTCTGCAACATGTGTATATGCTCTTCTGAGTACATATTCTGTTCTGGAGATGCTGCAAATGGCTGCTTTTAAAAACTATGAATGAGCTATGGTGTGTGTCACCATTAAGGCTTTATATGTATTTGTTCCTCACTTTTGTTTTTATTTCGCTGTATAAATTTAAAGGAATTTTCTAGCCTGTTTTGTTCAATGGCCTGATCAGTCATATCAGAGATGTGACTCCTTTCACTTCTGTCTTAAAAATAGTTTCTTTACCCTAGTATTTTAAAAGAGGAGATGTTCTGCAGTCTTATTTTTTTGATGGTTAGAGACTCTGTTCCTAAGTGACATTTTCAATGTATGCACAGCCAGACTCTCTCCATTTATATATAAGTAATACTTTCCCTGCAGCAAATGCAAGAATATAAGATGTTTTCCCTTGAGAAGTTTCCTGCAATACTTCCCCTAGTCCACTTTCGCTTTAATGCTGGGCCAAACTCTGCCCAATCTACAATAGTGGTGATCTTCCTGGAAGCAATAGAAAAGTCTGATGTAGTTCTATAGTCACATCTCAGCTGTCTTCTCCTAAATGAAACACCAGCTGACTTTTTTTTTTGGTTTTGCACTGTTTTAATCTTTTCTGCTGGCTTAGCTCATTTCAAAACTTGGCAATTCCTATCCTTTTCCCATACTCTGTCTGCTGAGAACTTGCTTCCCGGACTGATCATTTTTGTTTTGTTTTCCTTGTAGCCTTCTCCTTATATGTTGCAGAGGAGTGGATTTACCAATTAAGTTGTCTGAACCTCTCCTAAAAGTTGATTTCCTTCCTTGGAATATGGGCATCATCAGCTGGATTAAACCCTAACTCCTTTACTACAATGTTCTCCCCATCCTTACATAGAGATGCCTGTCAGAAAATGAGTAGAAGTCATCATTTTAGGAAAGGGAAACTCTAAGGAGGTTTGGAAATACAGAAGAAACAAAATGTGTAGAATACAGGAATATGCAATGCAGCAACAAACATTATTCATGTTACTATTTCCAGGAAGAAAGTTTTTGGCTTTGCAGCAAGGCCTGTAGGAAATCCTACAGAAGTGTTAGACCATGAACATATTTGGTAACCGTGTCTGAAAGGAAACCCTCAGGGCAAACCTGACTTGTGAATACCCTGTGACGCTGAAGAGAACCTCAAATAACCCTCATGATTCAGGAAATATCAGAGGATACAGATGTTGTATGAATGAATTTGTCAAGCACACGGAAGGAGGATGAGCCTGATTCTTGAATGGGACAATCCACTTCACCAGAAGAGAAACAATGATGAGAAAAACCCTAAAGAAAATATATCTATTCTTGTGCTGAGTTCAGGGAAAAAAGTATAATCAATATCTATATAAAGATCTTAATTTAAAAGATCTCGCTCTTATACGTCAATGACATAGTCATCTTCCAGAGAAACTCAGAGAAGTTCTATAAGAACTGAGATGGTCAAACTCATCATCTTCAAACAGTAACACAGTGTGATTCTTTCCTTAGAAGAACATGTGTAGAACATTTTGTTAGGGTAAATGAATGGGTGGTCTGGGAAAGCTGAATTTGTTTCATGCTGGAGTTGTGTTAGAGATCATTGCATGTTTCCTTGTTATGAGGATGAAAAGGCTATGCAATATATGAAATTCAAACCTGTGTGAGCAGATAAAACACCAGAGGAAATGTATCAGCAGTATCAGCAGACTATTTTCCTATTTGGATTATGTATTTCTTCAATCTCATTTCAACACTTAAGAGATGATCCAGATGCAACCTTTGGCTGAGAAAATTCATATACAGACTGATGTGGAGAGGCTTTCTATTTTGAAGCGGTTTGTTTACTCTTTCTCCTAATGTCTACCACCGGCTATTCTCAGAAGATGTTTGCCAAATCCACTCTTTGTCTGGCCAAGTGCAGCTGTTCTGATACCGCATTCTCAACATTCCTTGAGGATGGATGTCTGCACACTTGGTCTGTGTGAGGAGTTACAGTGTCTCTTAGAAGGAGCATTTTCAGCATCTGCAGAAAGTCAGCTCAGCCATGAGTTGTGCTGCCTATGGATCCTGAATGGCAGGATTACATTTTGGAAGTGGAGTTTGCAAGATGGGAGTGTGGAAGGCCCTTCCACAGAGTCCAAACCCAAGACTCAGACAGCTTTTAAGGGACAATGGAAGGAAACACAAAGAAGTCTAGGAGAGCTGAGAAATGCACCTGGTGTCTTACAAGCTATATACAACGCCTCATGACCCAGATATTTCTTGGCTTATGTTACAGGCCAACACTGAGTCCTCTCAGGACTCATTTGTCCTGAAAGGACTTGTAACAAAAGAGTTTTAAACCAGTACAATATATTGTGGCAGTTGGTGTAGGAAGCTACTTTTGTGCATCAATGATGAGTTTGACAAGCTCTGACTCATGCTGAAACCACTGGGAATACTTGGAGAAGTAACAGGTTGCTAGCATGGGCAAAGATTTTGAAATTTGAATCTACTGCCCCCTAACTTTGCACTTGTCTGGGATCATTTTTATGAGTCATTGATGATTTTACCACTCATGAATACTGCGATTCAAAAAAATCATGCCAAAAAACTCATGCCACTTAGTTGTTATGTCAACAATTTCAAATTCATATATATGTGATATAGATATCACATATATATGCATATATATATTTTTTGATATGCAGATATATATATATATATATATATATATATGATCAACTACAACATGTGGTTAAGATAGATGTTTAAAATAAATTACTGAGGCATACCGAGCTACATAAAAATCCCCAAAACTCTAGCATTTTTGCTAGCTTCCCACACATTTCATTATTTTAGTACTTTTTGAATGGATTTCTGATCCATATTGATTGAAAAACATGTGAGCAAAGTAGGTCAAATCCTTGCTGAAATATTGTCAGGGCAAAATGTGTAAGGGCATTGAATTCTACTAAAATTCACAATGAGTTTTTAACCATATTTGAAAAAGTGGGGACTTCTTTCCCAGCTGAACCACAGGGATGTGAGTGATGCTGTGTAACTGACATGGAAGTCAGGCACTGAATACCTGACAGCAATGCTCTGGCTCTCCAGCACAAATATCTCATTGGTGTTTCCCTTTAGTTTGGGATAAAGCTGATTTTTTTTTTTTAAATCTGGCTCTGGTATGAAAATTATCCTATCTAATTCTTGATGTGGAAAGAACATAATCAAGCCTGCCAATTCACACTACAGTGAGAAAATAGAGATTATTTGAGGTTCAAAACAATGGAGATAAAACTATGGTTCATATGTTGATGTTTCCATGACTTTTGACCTCAACAATGGGTGACACCCTGTAAGAAATGCCGGGAATATATTACAGTCCTAATTAAATGCTGTTGTTTTACTTTGAGAGAATTTTTATAGTATTATTTAATTTTTAAAAATCCAGATAGAGGAAATTGCTAGAGACAAGTTATGATTTTAATCATGTAGGGCATATATAGTTGTACCTTAGTGTGACCAAGTGACCAACACAACAAAAAAAGCCTGTTACAGATACTCTTCTTACTGGAGATGCTACAATAGTATTGCAGCGCTGCTTCCTTGGCAAGTATCTGAAGTGGATGTGCACTGCTGTACAGAGAGATCTCAAACACAAGTCTTTAAAGCTAGAGAGGCACTCAGTTTCCATTGAAACAATCCGTGGCTTGAGAGGGAATTAAACCACCCAAATACCTCTGAATATTTACACCCAAGTGACCTATCCAAAGTCACAAAGGGAAGCAGAGGCAAAGCAAGGGCCTCTTACATCACCGTTTTGTGCTGTAAGTAGCACTCGCCTTCTTGTTCAGGAGCAAGACCATCTCCACTCAGGAGTTCAGTCCCAGCATCATGAAGGACTTGACAAGCAAGCTGTTTGATGAGAACAAACAACCCTGAAGTTAAAGACCGGAAATAAGCAAAAATGCAGAGCACTAAGGTAAATGTAAACTCACTTGTAAGGCCAGTAATCTTAGTGAAAAAATAATGGGTCATTATAATTTTCCCATCTGCTCTTTTTTGAACCTGTTAACTTCCATTATCATCACACAGAAGAGAGAAGTAATTATTGCCATAATAATTGCCAAAAATAATTTGTTTTCCTCTACCTTTCCTTCCAAAATAGAAAGAGCTGTAGAAGTTGTGTCTCATAAGTATGATCAGCCTGGTTTCAGACTGCAGACCCTCATTCTCACTCTGCCTTTCTCCGCTTAAAAGTTCTCTATCTGATAGTGTCTTCTTGTAAATGTGCTTACACACCAACACAATCACCTCTCAGTCTACTTTTAGAGAAGCTAAACAGGTAGATCTTGCTAAGATTCTTACTGTAAGACACTTTCTCCAGTCCTTGAACATTTTTTGTAGCTCTCCCATCAATGTCATCTACAAATTTTTCCAGAAACAGTTCTGTATTAGATATTAGATTATTGTCAGAATGCTGCAGAACATTTTATCTGTCATCCACCTGTGCAGGAACATTTATTCAATGACCAGCATCCATCTCTATTCAAGACTGCTTCAGATTTTCCCTCCACTAATCCTTTGCCCATTTATCATCTCTTTGTTCACATTACCATAGAATAATTTAGCTTGGAAGAGATCTCTGGAGATCATCTAATCTAACCCCCCCCACCCAAAACAAGGCCAGCTTTAAAGTCAGAGCCAGCAATTGTGCAGTGCTGCTCTTTAAAGAGTGTGTTGTGCTAAGTCAAACACATTATGGTCTACTCTATTTTACCTTCACCAACCAAACAATGCTTCAGTGAGGATATGAACTCTCAAGTTCCTTCCACACCTGTTTTTCTATGTTTCTAATGACCTGAAAGTTGTTGGACAAAACTTATTCTCCTTCATCTATTGGACTGACATTTATTGAATTTCCCATTAACTGAACCTCATAGCAACAAGTAAACAGGAAACTATTTGGTGGGAAAATTTGCACTCATTTAGAAACAAAGGAGTTTTTCCTCTGCAACACTCTTCTCTTGTTTCCCTCCCTTTTCCATGATAATTGTGATTTTTCTATAAGTTTCTCAGCATTTCCTTTCCCTTGTAACTCTTAAACTTCTTACTGTTTGTATTTCATCAGTGTGCTGTTTGGAGATCTCAGGAGCGAGCTTACACAAATTGACTAATGTTCACAATGCACAGTCCATGCTATGTGTTAGCTCTAGAGCCACAGGTGTTTTAGCTATATCCATATAACACATACTGGTGTATACTGCACTTTCTGTTTTTGAGAAATGACACTTAGTTTTGGGGGAAACCAGTGCAGAATCATCTTCATGATCAGTGTCCAAGCAATGTCACAAAGTGAGACATGCTGATGAAAAGGTTTGCTCCATACATCTGAGTGTATTAATTTCTGTGCTCTATCCTATAAACACTGTTTTCAGACCTCAGGTTTTTTCTGAATGCATGTAAACTGAACTTCATTTTAATAGATCAGTTGACTACTACTGTTGTGACCTACAGTGAGAGAGACTCCAAAAGGGTGGAAATACATGGGAGCCCTGTAGAACTACACCTGAGCAAAAACTCAACACACGGTCCTTCATCTAGAAACAGCCTGTATGATCTGACTTAGAATAGCTACAGTGAACAAAGCACCACAAAGTGGAAGAAAAGGCATCAGAGATGTAAGAGAGACCCACAAACCCACAGGGACTGCCTGAAATCTTTGGCTTATGCCTGTGCTAACAAATGCCATGGCACTAGGGCCTGTTCTCTGGCCAGACCAAGTGGCACAATATGGCTCATCTCTCCTCAACTCCCGTCTTTTCATCTGGGAACAGTCTGGTCTTATCACTACTGTGCCTGGTGGGCACAGAAGCAGTTCCCTAGTCCTATGTTTCTGTCTGACTAAAACATTAATTAGCAAGCATTATGTGGTCCCCCTTAGCGGCTAATGAGACAAGAGATCCCTATGGTCATTACCCTCTGCCTTTGGAGCTGGAAATGCCACCTGGTAGCCATCGTTTCCACCCCATAGATTTGTGATCCAGTTGAGGTGTGAACTTCTGTGTCTGTTTGGTTCTTCAGAAATCTTCACTCGGGAGAATGTTCTTTATGGAATGTGTATGAAGTACCCATGAATGTATTAAGTGGCTTAATTTATACAAGAGCACATGGAACCTACACATCCTATACAAGGCTTATTTTGCCCTTTCTAGTTCTGTTTCTAGTCTGCAATAAAGCAGATTGATTCTTTTTCACATCCCCTTTCCTAATAGGCCACTTCCTTTTGCAATCCTCCCCATCTTCTTTCATTCCAAATGATCAGTGAGAAAAACCCCAGTTAATTGCCCAACTTTCAAGTTAGGCAATTGTAAGAATCATTCTCCTCAATAATACTCTTACATTACATTACGAGTACTGAAAAAAAAGGATGGAGGTTGATGAGTTTGGAGCAGAGAGGCCAAGAAAATGAAAAGCTGGAGCTGCCCTTTGACGACCATTGGAGTTCCAACTTTCTTTCCAATCATTTTTGCAAATTTTGGGATCTTTTAAGTGCCAGGTCTGACCTCTGCTATTCACTTGATTCAGGGAATACAGAAAAGATTGAGTAGATTTTCATCAGCTGTTGGTTCTGACATTAAGCAACTTGTTTAACATCCCAAAACTTTCCAGAAGTGTTAGTAGAGATTAGTCAGACTCCAGCTTATGTTTTTAACTTTGCAACAGGGTCCAAAGTGTTCTCACAGTCCTTTGAATATCTGTGGTAAGGACAAAAGCTTGTCATCATGGTACACCAATGGAAGCAGCTGATTGATTCTGTGCCTGGTAACGATCAGAAAAAAAGCTGTAATTATACAGTTAAAGGAGAAAAATGCTTGTTGCTCAGAAGTGGTAGGCTTTCTCCTTGTGGTTGTATAGCAGAATTTCTATTAGCACAGCACTTTTCATTTGTTACCTCCAAAAGCAAGAGCAAGCAAGTTTAGACTTGAATTTCTTTCATTTTATAAAGGCCAGAGGCACAGTATTACTGGAAGCTTTTTTAATTCTAGATGTGCCACAAGGATGCGAGGTATGAGAAAGGGTGTGTTTTGGAAGACTGTAGCTGAGCTGGGGAAGGGCCACTGGCCAGCTTCCTTTTCACACTAAAAGTGCAGCTGGCTTGTTGTACAGACCTAAGGCCAGCTACAGATTCAAGCTGCTAATAATATGTTATTTTTCTCCTCCAGGCCCCTTTACAGCTTTAATTAAATTGTACTGGCATTTCCAAAGTTTCGCTTCCCGGCATGTGCAGTTTTGTCCATTCAAATGTTTTTTATGCCAGTCGAAAAATTACAGATCTGCCTTGCTACACTTGTTGGGCACAGGCCCAAAGCTCATCCCAGGCAACTACCTGGAGTTAGTGCAACCACAGCAGTCTTCAACCCAGAGATGGTATGCCCAACAGAAAGAGATGGGAGGGACAAATGAGTGGGGAAAGGAGACTGAGGTTACAATAACTTCTCTTTCAGTTCAGGTTTACAAAGGAAAGGAACAACAGATCATAAGCTACAGAATTAATGGACCATCTATTGCAATGCCCTTCAGTCTCTGTGCAATCACAGTCTACAGAGCTTCTAAAAGCTTTCTAAAAACTCTGTCAAAATATCTTTACCTCTTATAGAAATGATGCTGAGTTTCCACTTACATGATAATTCAAACATTGGTCACAGAGTAAAGTGACCAAATTGTTTACCTTTGGATGCACATAGAGCACAATTGGACTGCAATGAATTTCAGGAACTGGCAACCAGAGTGTATTTGAGGCGAGTGACCTAGAAACAAACTTGGTATCTCATTACTGTAAGCCATCCGGTATGGTTTACTTAGTGGGACAATTTGTGGCCCATCCTGCTTTCAGAAACTGCCAAATTCTAATAGTTTTTTACACTGACCTGTGGAATATTTAGCTGGCACTTTAAATGAGGAACGTGACTAAAATAACAGAGAAAGCTTTAATTATATGGGCTTATTCTTAACATGTACTAAATTTTCCATAACCTCAGACTTCAGGACTCAGCATTTCTGATTTCAATAGTTTGCAGTCAGATAATATGATGTCTGTGAGCAGGAGGGATAAATTTAGATCTGAAATGAATGGCATACATTGTAATGAGGTGCAGGCAAGGTAAGGGATCATCAGCAATGAGTTATTTAGATGGAGATGAACTGAAGTTTATCCAGGAAAGATGAGGCAAAACAGTGTTTGAGGATAGATATTCCCGTCACTTAAGGGAATCACAAACAGGTGTTCTGTTCCAGGTAATGTTGAAAATGGCCGGTAAGCCATTTTCAAAAGATCATTGTGTAATTGGAAAGGATATGGCAGAACTAAACACGTGGAATTAAGGAACCTGGCAGGTCCATGTTGAAGGAAGACATGGCAAAAAAAAAAGATATTAACTATGCAGATACCTAAGAATATTTTAATAGAAGAACTATGCAAACATGCTTCCATATAGGATGAATTATTTAAAATCTTTTTAATGTTTTCTCTGCCCCTCCCCTCCCCCAATTAACTATTGAGAATCAAATGGCTGGTGGTCCTAAGAGATGGACAAGTCAGTTTTGATCATGAGATAGCTGTTGTGTTCTTGAGTGCTGAAGAAAGGGGAGAAAAAAGTCCTAAATTTTAATAATTTTTAAAAATAGATTTCATATTCACTCTTTTTTTTTCTATCTCTGTTTGGTATAATTATCAGTTGTCTTAATATTCATAAATTTCTGTTCTTTTAGCTTAGTGTTATGGGCAGTATGCATGTATCACATTATGTGACATTATTAACCTGGTCAAGAATCTACATTGTCCCCTACCAGATGAATTTTCAAACAGGAGGCAATCATTATTAATAAATCTGAGATAAAAGGCCATGTCCAAATTGTCATTCTTCAGAGAAGTAATAATTTGAGAACTTCTGTAATGACTGCTGTCTCAGTTGAGTAACAAAGCTGAAAACCGAGAAGCCAGCCTCCCCCTTCCTTCTGTGCAGGGTGGTGTCATTAGCTGACTTTCAGTAGTGACACAGAAAGTGAAGAACCACCTATCTACTATCAGGAGGTTTTCCCTGCAAGAGCTCATGCAAAAAGCACTCTGGATGATTATTAGATGATTCACCCGTTATCGCTATCTGAGTCACGCATCCCACTGAGTGGGTGAGGCTATGAACTTTGTCTTCTGACATGCTGATTTGCCACGGTGAAAATTTACTGTGTGGCACACTGAGTTGTCACACATCTGTGTGAGGAGGGGAGGTGGCAGAAGGTCTGAGGAACAAAGTCCATCGTGGATGGTGTACTGCTTGAAGACAGAGACCTGGAGATGAATTTGTGCTTTGCTGGAGCCGACTGGCCATTTGCCTGCAAGGTTCAGTGCCTTTGGCACACTTGGCTGTGGTGGTGGCACTGAGGAACCTGGTACAGGTGTGACTCTGAGAACACCTGATGGAGAGCTTCTCACAACTAAACACAACATAACCAAGTTCTGTTCTCAAAAAGGGGGTTGAGCTGCCCCTGTTTATCCCAAAAATGGAAAGGTG
>VYXF01006310.1:376359-401635 GCA_013397295.1 Polioptila caerulea | reverse complement strand
GGGGGGGAGGGCTTGTGTGATATAATGTGTGGGTCACAGAAGGACTTCCGAGACATAAAATTGAATATAAGGAACAACAGGTATTAGCCCAGTGGTGGAGACAGGGAAGTAGTTATTATCAAAACCAGCCTGCAATGCTCAGGTTCTTGACCTTTGACATTAGACACATGTCAGATGGGAGGAAAAGCTTGCTGAACAGCCTGTGGAGTCCAGGAATGGTGCAATGATCAGAGAGGTGAGGTAGACATGTTAATACAATGTCAGAAATACTGGAGGAACAGCAGGCTTTACTGTGTATGCTGTTTTCCTGCTCACATTTGGGCTGATCCAAAGCTACCATCCACCAATGGTCAAGAGCTCGTTTCTGGAGTCGGAAACACATTTCCTATAAATGTCAGGAAGAGCAATGCTGTTCCAGACATTAACTCCTGCAAATATGTGTTGGCAGAGGAATTAGAGCTGGAAACCTTTGCCTAACCTCAATTTGCACTGTGGTCACTTACTAAAATTGGGGGAAAAAACCAAACTGCAGCATATATCAGGAACAATGGGCCAACAGAACAGCATCCTTCACCTGCAGCAGTTGTGTGAGAGGAGAAGTGAGGTTTTCCATGAAGATGCAACAAATTTCTTTTTTGTTGGGTTTTTGTTTCTGGCTTGGGTTTTTTGGGGAGGGTGGGTTGAGGGGGGGATGGGGTGATTATAGTGCTATTTGTCAGTTTTGCTAAAATAAATGTTTGTAATTTATATCAAACTTACCAGCCATATTTTGTGGCTCCACTGAGGTCTTCAGAGTCACAGTATCTGACATTGTTTGGTTAAACTAAGTCTTCTACCACTGAGGCTTCATCTCCTTCCCTAACCTTGGAGAATGCAACAAGATATGTACGTTTGTTTTCATCTGTTTGTAACTATTTTGATGGTTTCTATGTGGTAATAGTTTGAAATATTATTGCTCTTCTCCATATAATTTGTCTGTAATATAGCTGCTAAATATATCCTTTCTCAACAACATAATGGAGAGTTGAAACTACTGCAAAAGTTGTCAGTTCATAGAAGACTTCTGGGATGATTATCCTTCTTCACAGAGCATTTTACATGCAGCCTATGTTTTATTATTTTTATGAGAGGCCAGGTGCATAGGGAGAGGTAATGGTTTGTATTAAGTGATTGATGTTCTAGGGAAAATGACACATTTCCAGGCACGCACATCCTTGACTTTCAATGTGACTAATGAGTACTAGATGCAATACCAAAAGAAATGAGTGACCAAACACTGAAGGTTGAAAGCAAGGAGTTTTAAACTTGACTTTTTTTTTTTTGTCTTTATTCTATAAATCTGCTGTAATTACCTGGTTGGGGTGATACTGCATGCACAGAGCCAAAAGTTGATTAATGTTAATTTCAGAGCAAACAGAGACACGAAAGGTCAATGTGCTCCACAGCTAAAAATATACTTTTACTGAGGAGCATGACATCTGTGGATTTACAACCCCAAAATTATTTGTGAATAATGATTAGCTGCCCTTATACAATTAACTTGCTTCAACAGCGACTGGTTATCCTTAAAGGCACCAATTGGTGTTGACTTTCAGACCAATCTAATCTAAAACCATCTGTAAGTCCAGGTGAGTCTCCTTTCCTCTTAGGACACAGGATTAGAATTGTGCAATAAAGCAAGGGTATTTTAAAATAACCATCACAGAGATGCATACACCTATTTTTGTGCCCAGGATCCTCCCCCAAAAAATTAAGTATTATTAGAGATACATGGACTTTTCTTTTGACAAATTGTCTCCGCATTTATTTTCTACTTTGCCTATACTCATTGCTCTGAGGGGTATCGTCTTATACACAGGATACCCCTAGACATGAGACAGAGCTAAAAGCTGGGATGGACTACTTCAGACATCTGGTCTGATCTCCGTAATCTGGGGTTTGTGATTAGGCTAATGTATCCTGTACCACCTTCAGATTTTACTGTAGAGTTACAGCACATCCATTAGTCTGGACTTTTCACATGAGGAATAACCCACCATGCCCTTCATTAAGATTTTTCCGAACCCTCCTATCTCCTCAAGGTGGTGTGTATAATCAAATCAACTCCAGACTCCTTTTGGTTTAATCAAATGCATGGGAGGAAAGTGTAGTCACTTGGGATGAGATGCATCTTCTGCTACCTAAACGTGAGAAACATCTAGCCTAAGGTAGTTTTCTCCAGTCCTCCTGCAGTCAATGAGGAAAGATGACTCATTCAGAAGACTCATCCAACTTGTTTTAGACACCTCTCTCAGAGTGGGATGAATCATTCTCTGGAGACACCTATCTGCCTCCATGGATTGCGCTTCTATTTTGGACCAGATACCTAGCTCTTTGGTGGATGAAACTAGATGAGATGACTCTCACCAGCACTGTTGTGCAGAACATTAGCTCCTTTCTCTAGTTTCACCATTTTAAAAAAAATACATGTACCAAAACTGAATAAAATTTGTAAATGTCTCTCAAGCACTATAAAACCCTGTTAATACTGGTTCCTCACTTCTGCATCATTTCCCTAGCTTATCTACCCAAAGATAAAATTAGGTCCTTAAGGTGTCATGTTGTGTCAAAAGCTCACATTCTGCTAAACACTGACCAAGATTTCTGGCTCCATGTTTCAGTCGTCAGTCTCAAAAAATGTTGATGTGTTATATATTCTCCATCTATATTGAGGACTAAGCATACAAAAAGCAAAAAGTCTGCACTTTTGAAGGTGAAAGAGAAGCGGCATGACCTTTAAATAAAAAGAATATGATTTACCTTCCGTATAAAATATGCCATGCATCTTATTAATTTCTCTGTCTAATATAAAGCTCTACCACAGGTTAGAATACGGTTTCAAAATGAATCTGATGCAACAATTCCTAGCACTCTTTGAATCAAGAAATATGTGAAGTAGAGAAGTTTTTTGTTCCCTTTTTCAGGTAGTAAATGACTGGCCTGGTAGCTTGCAGCAGTCTCAGAATTAGAGCTCATCCACACTGTTTTTTTCAACATCATAGCCTTGCTGTTTGGAAAAACTTAAGATTTTTCTGTCCCAAATGTATTTGAGTGGAAAACCGCTTGTACAAGATGGCAGAGGTATGAATGGCCAAGTAGATTCAGCAGGAGCAAGAATCAAACATGGTAGAGAATACAAAGAAATACAAAGAATACAAAGAAAGAAAAAGTAGGTTTAACTAAGAAAATACTAGTAAGTGCTCATTAAACCTGTTAGAACTGAGAAAATATAATATCTGACTTTTAATATTCATCTGTCATTTGTGTAACTTGAAATAATTTCTCTTTTCTCATTGGGTAAAATTTATAGCATGAGAATGAATACTGAATGGTAATTTCTCTATTGTGGAGACTAATTCCCTTGTTTACTGAAAATACTGATATTCAGCTAGTCCCAAAACACATATGTAAACCTGATTTCTGTTGTAATCTGAAAGCACACCTAAAAATTCTCTGCAGTGAGTGTCCATATGAAATTGGTGAATTTGCCGCATCTATTTTCATTTTGAAGCCAGTGTTGTCTAAACTTTAATCATTTAAAGACAAGGAACGCTCATTATGGCCTGTTCACAAATGTTTTATTGCAGAGAAATGGCTCCAGTCATCAAGTCCTACTTACCAATGTAATAGAAAATTGAAAACACCTGGGGCATTTTTTTGTAAGCTGGGCAGTTGGATTAAGGAAGATAGAGTTACTTGCCTTCAGAAAGTCAAAATTTCATCTTGACCTACAGCTTGTGTTCCTCTAAGGAAGGAATTTGCAGGATTGTAGTCCTTTGGTGCACTCAGACATGAGCACAGTCCTCTGACACTCATGGTGTCAGGGAAATCGATGGAGAAAGGAAGCCAGTTGAACTGGAAACTGAATGACAAACCTCTGCCTATCAAAAATCTTCAGGGGGAGACCTTTGCCTAGGATTGAGGTCTTGCTATCTGACCCTTCTTAGCCGTGAAATTAGCTTTAGCATGCGTACTTTTGCTTCTGATTTTTTTTAACTGCTTGCCCCAGGAAGAACAGAGCCAGCATTTTAGATTGAGAACACTAGGCTCTTTCTTCCACATCTGTTTTTCCTACTGTCAGATGTCAGCCCTTGCAGCTGAAGTCACCTGGTTAATCATTCCTGTCTGGCCAAATGCTACCCACTCTGCTCAGCCTTTTGGGGAGCAGGACATATAGCAGAGAAATCAATTGGTTGAAGCACCTGTGATGTGTATCAGAGAAGTGATCAAAGTAAAAGCTACTATTTTTAAAGGTGTACTGCTCTTTGATTTTTCAATGAGTTGTTTCCCCTGGTTTAGCATTCTCAAGTGCGGTACCCATATCCTGTAGTTTGGTTTCGTGCTGTTGGTTTTGGCTGATTTTTTATGGTACAGTAGCTTCATTTTTCCTGCAGCTGCTCCTTAAAGTCAAGGTCCAGGCAAGTGACTGAAGTCCTCTCTCCAGTCTGTGCGTTAAAAAACGAAGTCCAAACAGTACATGGGGTTTGTGTTGGCTGTGGCTAGCTGTCAATAAGTGTACAGGACCTGGGCATCCATGTGTCAGGCCCACACTGCACTCAGTGTGCAGAAATGATCTGGCTAGTGATACTTCCTTATCTTAGAATATCCTTCAGAGAAGGTAACACTCAAAGACTTAAAGTGCCTGAAGCAGTTTGCAGCACAGTGAGTCTGTTTGGTTTTTGCTTCATAAACAAAGCAAAAATCTGTGTGAATTGCCCTCTGTGGAGGGGATGTTAACTCTGATGGCTCCTGCCTCAGCACCCAGGCAAGGAGGATGCAGTCCAGCACCCTTCCATGGTGCTGCACTGGGCGTTTCCTCCTGCCCTGTGACCCCGTGCTCCCAGCACAGCTGGTTGTGGGACACTGTGATCTGCCATCCATTCTGTGGGGCAAGACCACCCACAGCAAGGGCCTGGGAAAGTAGCCAGGGTAAATACTCATGGCCTGTGTAATAGCTATGCGAGGGACTTGCTACTCTTCTACAGCAAGTGTCACTCTCTACTGCCCAGCACTCTCCTGTGCCACACCAGCATCTTCTTCACCTCCCTCTTCTAGTCTGAGTTGGTAATTCTGTTATTCTTCCTGCAGGTCTTTGAGAGAAATAGATTATGGCTAGGCAAAATCTGCCTCATGCTAATGAATGCCACATATTTTGCACCCTAGAAGTGCATATTGTCCTCTATTGACTAGGAAGAAAACTGATGTTGTTTTAGACACCTGTTGCTGAACAGGTGAGTTCTATCTGGTTAGGCTACTGATTTCCTCTGCAAATGTTTTTTACGGCCTAGTCTATGCTTTGGGAGCTTGCACAAAGGTGAAAATTTGCAGTTCTTATGGAAAACTCTCCATGTAAGACAAAGATGCCCATTTATATCCAAAAGCTAAATACTTAGCTCAAATCTCCAGCTACGGTCTGGCAGTGTGTTAAAAGTTCACTCTTATTTTCCAAGAACCTGATACTGGCCTATTACAATCAGCCCTGGCAGCTCAGAGGAGGCACTTAAAAAACACCTTCACACTTCTGGACCAGAGGTACATTTCTGGGCTGTGAGAGGGGCCAAGGGCTACAACACAGAGGCACTTGTAGGGCATGGAAGACTGTACAGTGGAATTTGCAGATAAGAGGTGGTAGCCACCTGGCAGTATAAACAGCTCTCTAACTCTGATCCTAACTAATGAATAGACAAACCTATTAACTCCTGGTTGAACAGGGCATCATGCTAGGAAATGCTGATAGTTGGGGGGAGATGAGACTCACATCTCATTAGGCAGTACAGATGTCAGTGATCTTGGTGTGCCAACAGAAACAGCTCAGGTCCTTCTCATTTACTTCTGCAACACGGATGGAGTGTTATGCATGTGGAAAGAGTTTGGTGCAGATGGAGATTTGGGTTTTGTCCCTATGCAGATGTTAGCAGAGATTGGAGAGGGAACTGAATGCAATATGGCAGAGCAGCTCTGTTGCTAAAGACGTCTAAAGAAAAGAGGCCCAAGTAGAAAGTTTATAGATCACACAAAGAGGGGGGAAAAAGCAAAAATTTTTAGCATTATCTCATCACACATCTCTGATCACCTGTTTCTGAGAACTCATGGGGAAAAAAGAAGATAATTTTGTAAAAGCTCTAAGGAAAATCTTGACAGATCTTTAGGACAGATCATTGAATCTATCAAGGAGACAGTTAAAGATGTGCAAGTTTGTACAAGGGAGGAGGAAGTAAATGGGTGTGTAACAGGGCACCTTTGAAATGGCATATCCATACAATATTCATATAACAGAGATAAAGCTATGGGTTGAGATGAAAGAATTATTGTGCTAGGTAGCCAGCAGAACAGGATAATTAAAGGCTGGACAGAAGGAATATGGGAGGGGATCAGAGTGCAAGAGTTTTGAGGTGTCCAGATAGTTCTCATTGTTGACATCTCTCAGTGAAGATACTATCTAGTTATTACTTGGACACAAGGACAGCACTGAGATTTTGGAAGCTGTGTGAACTGTAGGTGTGACACATGACAAGCTGCTACGGACACGAATATCAAACCCATCTGAAAACATCTTGCTAGCAGACTCTCTAATTTACAGTACTCTTGAATAGATGTGCATGTAAGCTGCCTTTCTTCCAGATTGTCAAGTCCACAACATCCACTTAAATGTCTGTGTGTAATTACTCTTGGTTTTCTTGAGCTGAAGCCAGGCTAAATAGCCTCGTTTCTGAGAAAAGTTGCTCACAGTCCTGCTCCCAGGCTGCTTATGACTCGGGTGGTTTGGCACTATAGGAAACAGGACTTCTCAAGTGTTGCGTCTGAAGTGTTTGTGGAGTTCCTTGACTTTTTATGTGAAGAGCGGCATCATCTGGGCATGCAGTGTGGGTATGCGTGCAAGTGGGGGTTTCTGTGTTCATGAGCACGTGTACACAAGACGCCTTATGTAATTCTTCCCAGAACTCCACTGCTCATCTGCTCTACGCAGACATGGCTGCACAGAGGCCTTTTATTGTGCTTTATAAATACGCGCCCTTGTTGTCTTACCCCCATTGGTTCAGTTTCCAAGAACAGGATGGATAACAAACCCCCTATTCTCTCTTTATCTCTTTTTTCCCCCTTCTTGGATCTCTTGAGGGGTTTTCTTTCTCCTCTTCAGTTTTCCAAAGAATCTAAAGCATTTTTGTGGTTCTTTCTGTAATGATACCATGTCTAGACTGCCTGGCAAACCACAAGATATAATTTGCACTCACAACTGGAGTATTTGCTATAACATCGTGAAAAAATTTAATGACATTTAACTAAATTAGAGCCATTTTTCCCAAGATGATATCCTATGTCAACAACTTCTTCAGCTGAAATATCTATGATCTGGCCAAGCCAAGAGTCATCCCAATGCTACCTGCTGTATTGTAACCTCCCCATAATCATCATGTATCTCTCTGCCTTCCCAACAATTTGATGACCAGCCAGTTAACAGTTATTCTAAAATAATGTATAAAGAGCATCAGTTTAGGTTTGTTATGTTTTTTCCCCAGACAATCAATATTGTTATCTCAGAACTGCAGATCCTGTGCTTGAAAAACAGAATGACATTGGAAGTTTCCATTAAGTAATTGGTCTTCACCAGTTCTTTATGTCACTTCTCCCTTAGCGAAAATATTCATCAACTACAGGGTCCATGAGCTTATATCCCTGGTGCCTGTTCATGGTTCAGCCCTGCACCAAGCCCTGTTTGAGCACCTGCAGCACTGCCAGGCTCTGATGTCAAAATAACTCCTCATTCTTTGGAACAAGAACAGTAAAGCATGGGCAATGGGTGAGCTTGGCTCCAGGACACTGCAATGTACTTGGACACTGCGAAGGTATTCAACCAATTTCACAGATTCTCAAAGCCTAACTATTCGCTGCTATCTCACAAACCACCGCAGAAAGCACGTGTCTGATGAGTCAGAGGAATTTTCTTACACAGAAGGAACTTGAATTCAGCTCTTTTGTGTACCAGGGTGGTGCCTTAACAACAGCAGCTTACTTTCCCTTTCTCTTTTTGCTTAACAGGTTTTAACATGCTTCTGGTTGTCCAAAAAGCCCATTGCATCTGTGCCTATGCAGTCCTTGCCCCCCCGGCTCCTGATTTGTCAGTGTTTTGCCTTGTAACCAGCCCTGCCTCTGCAGACAATCATAGAATAAGGTATGACATACAAATCCCCTTGTTAGAAGGGAGAATGATGTGGAGAGGGAAAAAAAAAAAAAAGACAAGAAAAGAGAAAGCTATGATTATCTAAGTATCTCATTTTAGCTTTGATACGATAGTACATGCGTGCAATCATCTAAATTACAATTATTCATGCATTACAGTTGAATTATATTAATCAGGAAGCAGCATATTTTTAAGCAGAGCTTCATAATGCAGCTTCATAGACATTTTCCCTTTGTGCTATTTAAGTGGTCTTGTGTAAGTCTTGCAGAGGAGTTCACTTTGCTCTTGTTGCAGTTCAGATAAGTTTAACAAAGAGAAAAATAACTCTCCTTTGTGTTTCAATGGATGAAAATGAACTTCACATTTCTGGGATAGCTAAAAAAATTGTCAAACTTTCAAGAATCAAAGGAAATGAATAGAAATGGTAGGAGGAATTTAATTTTAAGCTGGTTGAAAATAGGACTCTTTAGGAAGTTGATAGAATTTTGTAGCCTCAGAAAGCCTATTTAAAACAAGTACAAAAGTGCTACCAGCCCCCTTACAGTTTATTTTAGTATTAAAGTCTTTCTAGTAAATAGCTATACCCAAGTACTGAAAATTAGGAATATATATATATAATTCTATATAAATTTCAGAAAACCTCAGATCCCTCTAAAATGGGATCTCCTCTGCCTGAACTTCAAAGACCTTGTAGGAGATCCCTGAAAGGTTCTGTTGCCTGTTCTGGTTTGTGATTAGCTTGTCTGTATGCTTGATATCCATTCAGTAATGCATATTCAGTGAAGTTTATGGGATATCCCTGCTGAGATAACAGAGAAAAGGTAACACTTGCTGGGAGGTTTCCAGGTAGATATCAGTCACAAAGGAATGTGCAGAATATTGTCAGCTCCTGCAAGCATCTTCTGATGTGACTTCTGATGTTCCAAACTCAGGCTGACTCTCCTGGTGGAAAAGCCCTTGCCTTCTAGAAGAAATCCTCTAGCCAGATACTGACCAAGTTCTCCCATTTATGGAGAAGAGTCTTTGCCCAGATATGCCCAGGACTCCTCCACAAGCCAGTATCAACCTTCCCGTATTTTTTAAAAATACATTTGTATTATCACTTGATATCATGTTTGCATTTGGAACTGAGAAGGTAAGAAAGGATGCTGAAAGGTAAACAAACACCACCAGTAGCTGAATAAAGCTTTCCACTGAAAATGACCAGCTTTACCATTAAAGAGAACTAAAGACCTTTGCAATTTTTAATTTTTAATTGATGTAATTTTACAGAATGTTGAGCAAACTGTGGAACAATGAGAAATTTCAAGGAAAAAATTTAGTTAATGCCTGAATTGTCTATATAGCTTGCTGAACTGGGTAAAGAAACAATGTACAATGCTTGAGAGTGACTTCTTTCTAAATTAAAACAAAATAAAATAAATCATCCTCTTGAGAAAACAAGGTTTGTCAATTTCTTTGTCCAAAGATTGGCCTGAGGCTACAGGAAGTGTTTGGGCAGCAGCAAATTAGTAATAGCCACAGAGTTGTTATCTACACCATTAGAGGAAAGAGGGTCAGGGACTGATCCTGGCCCCAAAGCCAAATGGAATGTGCTGGTCTACATCTGTATCAGCCAGGGCCAGCCTTCTCCATGGCAGATGTGTCTTGGGGAGAACTGATTGAAACTGCCCAAAGCAAAGCCAGGGAACGCAGGCAGCTGAACAGTATGGCAAATGACTTGACACTTTAAAAACATAGTATTACAGATACATCCAGAAAACAGCCGGCTTTTTTTTTTTTTTAATTTAGAGTGAGTGATGTATTCAGATGTGATATTACCATCAGCCTCAGGTGGATCACCTCAAGCCTTAGAAGGAGTCGGAAATTTTGAAATGTATGTAGGAAATTGCTTTTCTTGCAATTTAGATTCAGACACTCAATCACTGAGTCATTAACGTACCACAAAGAACATCTACAAAGGGTAAAGAAATGGCTCTGTAGCCCAGGTTGCATTCTTCTCCACAGAACAGTCTGTCATCTGTGGATGAAACTCTTCATGGTATGTGAACTCTGACAGAGTTCTCCATGTGTTTGTGTTTCCTTTATGAATTAGGTATCCACAGGCTTTGAGAGAAGGCTGATGTTATAGCTGAACAACCACAGTCACACTTGGTAGAGAGTGCTAGCTCCTTCTCTAAAAACCTGTGCCAAAGGACATCTTCATGTGCCCATTCCTCAATTCAATATGGAACAATGTATTTAACACATACAGTGTTACAATAGTTAATTAGAGTTTATGGCATTTTCATGAAAAGCAAGAAATGATGATAAATACCTGAATAATGACCTGGGAATGGATCAACTGTTTTATCATAAATGAATGTCAATGAAGTGTAATTTTCTGCTTTAGGAGGATTCCTGCACCTGGTAATATCCTTAATAAACATTAATTAAAAGGTTAATCTGTTGTAGAAATTGCTTTTCTCTGAAGCCACCTGAAATCAATTTGAACCCAATTACAAGCAGTTATCTATTGTTTATGTGGTTAAAGATTAGAGAATACATTTCTGCTTGTCAGGAGCCATCAGAGCGGATTTTGAATGTCATGATCAGAGGTGATTCTGAATATTTGAATGCACTTTAATGAGCATAGAAAAACCATTAGAAAATGTAATCAGTCATATTTGATGATGGCTTGACCTTGGAACTTTAATAACAAGGGGTCTAATCATTTCTGTCTTAAGTACCAACAGGATTTGCTCTTGAAATCAATTGACCATTGCTTGCTTACTGAGAGGGTAATCTTCCTTGGCAAAAAAGTATAAATTGCAAAAATACAGCAACTTATATAAGTAGGTTCAGAAAAAACTATCTCTCACAGACTTGTGAAATATGAGATGCAGCTAAAAAGTGATCAAAGATAATACTCTTCAAAGACATTTGGAGACAAGCATCACTTAGTAATTCAGAAAGTTCTGCTCAGCACATCTACTGAAGACTGAACTGCAAACCATCCTGCAACAGCAAGAGTGTGTGTGTTGCCTTATTTTCATGGAAAAGTGTTTGAGGTTGATAAATGCATAATTTGCATTGATTTGCATCCCATGTTGATTGAAACTTGCTCTTCCTGCTGGACAGGAAGATTTGCACTTTCACATGTAACACATCTGGGTACAGGAGCCAGTTGAAGAAATAAAGGACCAAGGTCTTACTGCCTTTTCCCACAGAGGATGGGAAGATACTCATGCCTCTCACTTAAAAGTCATGTTCCTATTTCTCATCATAAGTTTTCACAAAATTACTTACCCTCTAGGGCCTTCACTGCCCTTTTCTGGACTTGTTCCAGCACCTCAATGTCCTTCCTGAATTGAGGGGCCCAGAACTGGACACAATACTCATGGTGTGGCCTCACCAGTGCCGAGTACAGGGGACAAACACTTCCAGAAGAAGTGGGTGCTTGAGCTTGGCTGTAGTTTCACCCAGATGAGTAACCAGGCTGAAGCCAGAGTGCGCACATGTTTAAGCACAGAACTTATGCCAAGCGGCTTAGCATGTTGGAGATTTAGGCATTTCTTCCATCATCAATGGAGGTACAGGGAGATGGGAAGAGAGAGAGAGAGAGAGTTGCAACTTCAGAAAACACTTCTCTTATCCAAAGATAGGCATTAAATACAACTGGAAGCAATTTCCCTCTGGAAGGATTGGATTTTCTCTTTCTTGTCAACAAAAAGGATCTAGAGGAAAGAGCTTAGAATTTGGCTGACTATGGGTGAGATTTTTAGCACTTAGACTCATATACATAGCAAATTCCAGCCTTTCTGTATTCACTGAATTCTGTATTTAGGATGATGACTTTTTGAGAAGCCAACAGAATTAATTTAGGCACATAAACTTGAGGCAGTAGATCATCTCAGGTATTTCCACCAGGTTGTCCTATCATAATGAAAGAGTCTCAAAATAAATGACTGCCCACTTGAATGGAACAATGACATTTGTGTATGTAATCAGCAACAACATAGTCAAGCATACATATTAGAACTCTTGTAATGACGTGGTGGAGTTAGTGGTAAAGTGCAGGTATGTCAGGACAGCTAAAACACACTTTCATCACATTCATGATAAGGTGAAGAGGATTTCAAAAGTAAAATATAATTTTAAAATCACTTCATCCAGTCTTAAAAGCTCTTCCCCTAAGCCTCTGAACACATAGAAAGGCAATTTTCTTTATAGGGATCATTCCTTGGCTATATTTCCTGTCATTTGATAACTTTTTTAATAACCAATTAGATTCTTAACCAGAGAAATTGTGACTGTTGGTTTCAGAGCAAATGAAATTTGGCAAAATCATAATCATCTTGTTGATGGTAAAAATTTCCATTCTATGATCCAAAATTCTGAATTTCCATTAAATCAGGCCATATAAAACTTCCAATGTAGATAGTGGAAAGCTGGAATTGAATGAAATAAATATGAATTACCTCGGTTATTTTATTTATTTATATTTAACATGAGGATGTCCTTTGAAACGAGCAGTCTGACAGACAACCTCAATGAGTACATCTCAACAACAAAAATAAGTACAGACTGTACTTTGTTGAAGCTGGGCAAGCACCAACAGCACCTGAGAGGATGGGGAGGAAAAAATCCCAACATTCATTTCTCACAGTGAATTTCCAGTTCAAAGCGTCCCAGAGCTCTGCAATGATTTTGTGGAAAAGTATTGTAATTCAGTTCACACAACCCTCTGTAGGTGTGAAATGTTGGCTGTACAGCCCATTGAGAGTTACAAGAAAAACTTACCCTCTGGCATGTGCTTGATCCTGGGAGCCACAGTGGAGTTATGTCCTTGGCTGTGGTCCAGCACAAGGGCTGGGGGGACTGGTCGCTCTGGCTGTTCAGGGTTTTGGTAAGAAAAGTGTCTTTTTTGATTAAACTTCAGCAAATTATGTAAAGAATGAAAATGAAATCTAGGGAGGAGTTTCCTGCTCTCTTTGTCAATGTATCAACAGACCCATCCATCAAGGTCTATTCCATTTCAGACCTTGGTGCTGTTGTGTACAACTCCCAGTTTCAGTTCCACCTTTTAATGCCTTTTAATTTAGTATGAATTAAATTGGTATTATCTTGTGTGTTGATACCTTGTTATCATTGCCCAGCTACCCCAACACTGCACATTATAATGCAGGTTTTTATTTGGTTTTACTATATCACTGGGCTGTTAAAGAGCAAGTTGACATTTTCCATGTCAAGTGTCTGTCTGCGATATTGCTACCCTGTTCCAAGGACTTCTGAGAGTTTAAGGGAAGATTCTGTATCACATCTTGGTGAACTTCTTCTTTCTGAAGTGCTTGCATTCCCACAAGACATGGGGAAAAGACTTGAAATTTGTCAAGAGGGGCCTCTGAAGCTGAAATATACCTTTTGCTGTGCCCAGGATAATCTGCACCAAGTTTGGCCAAGTTGTAAGCCTTTAAAAAATGATTTGTAGACTGCTGGCAGCAAAGGACTCTGACCACATAGAGCATGTCTCTCTATGGAAGGAGGGGTGGAACACACACTTCCCTGCAGTCATGGGCACAGAATGTGCTAGGCTCATCATAGAACTCTCTGGGAGTTTCCTGCCTTCTTTCCATGTGCACCACACTCCTCTCCATCTGCTGACTCTGAGGAACCGAGGGAGAGGGGTGTGTGGAGGGGAGGCCAAAGGAACCTGAGATGAACAAGGGAGAAAATCGGCACGTTGGCTGAGGGCTGAGTGAAATCAGCAGGGAGGACAAGACAAGCCTGAAACAGTGACAGGCTGAAGGTGATGGGGAAAGGCAAAAAGAAACAAGCCTGAGGAGACTCAAGCAGGAGACTGCTGCTTTGCAGTGGTGTTGGGGAGAGACCCCCAAACCCGTGGTACCACCATTCTCCTGCAATCAATGATGGTCTGCAGAACACACTGGACAGGCATTGCCTTTCCAACAGCATGAGCTCTTGAAGGGCACCACAACCTTCCGTGGCTTCCTACCAGGACTCGAGGCAGAAGACTGGATGGGAAAGTAAGAGGTCTCATTCATTCTGGCCAACATGGACAGAGGGTGCTCTAGGCTGCCATTTGCCTATTCTGCCCACTTCTGCCCTTCGTGGCTGAGGAATTCTGACACACAAAATGGCCTGAAAGAGCATTTATTCAGGCCATAAAGTCTAGCATTTCAGTGGTAGGAAATTTTGCAAACACAGTTGCTGAGCAACTATAGGCCCGAACCTTAATTAGTGCACACACCTTAGGAGCCAACCATTAATTACACGATCACATGCCATTTCCCCCCCCCAACAAGTTACAAAAGATTAATTGGCTGAGCAGTCCTGAGCATGTTTTATACAGATTCCTTGGACCTCAGCCCAGCTGTTACCCAAGAGAGGTATGCACAGAGCACTCGGCCATGGACTTGTTCTAGCAGACCAACCTGCACAGAGCGTACAGGGAAGGGTTTATCCCACCACACACATTGCAGTGCCAGAGTTTCTGCTAGAACGCAGTGCTGTATAAGAAGTTGTCTTTTTTTAAGTTTTCTGAGGGATCCACGAGGTCATAAGTAGATTTGTTGTCACAATGAACCCCTCTGAAAACAGTGTTTGGATCTCTTGCCATGAGAAAGACCCTGGAGCTTTAGCTGGGAACTAATTGGCTGACGTCCCTTGCTGCTCCTCCTGCCACGCCAGCAACAGGTAAGGGTTTGGTCAGAAGTGGGGCTGATCCTGTGGTGTTTCACTAAATCCTCAGCCAAGAGTTTGCCAGCAGCAGCTGGTTGAACTCGGCGTGACCTTGAGGGATGTCTGCGGAGCCAGAGGCGCTGTCACACCCATGGTGCAGTATGTACTGAGGCAGATCATCGTCACAGTGCACAGCACCCATCTAGGTCAATGTACGTGGTGTAACTGCACTTAGGGTGAACTAAAGACTGGAACTGGCAGATAAGAAGCTAAGATCTGATGTGCAGGGGTCCTTCCCCCATGGATACTAATCTAACTTAGGGTCTTTAATGTTCGGATAATTAACCACAGTGACGTAATCCAGGTTTCCCCAAATCTTCAGAAGACCTTTCCTGCTTTCCCTTTTGCCTTGTAAAAAAACCCAGTCTTGCTTGCTCATGGGTGAGAAGGGCTTGTTCAAAGATAGGATCCCTGCATGAATGCAAGCAGCATCACCAGATCCTGTTCACTCAACAGGGACATATTCTGAAAATATGCCAAAGCAGCAGCTCTCAGTTTGTGGGTTTTCCATTAGTCACGTGCCCAGGTGTCAGCCAGATTAACATAAATAAACACATATACTCACTTGCAGCTCTCCTACAATCTCAGACAGGCTCTGAGATTCATATTTCAACCCATCCTCACATTACTCTCACTCCTTTTTCGTGGGAGGTAAACCTTACTCTGCCCTTTCTCCCAGGAGCTGCTTTACCCATGTGTTCTGCTTCCTACTGCTGCTGCCTCATCACTTACAAATCATGTTACTGACGCTTATCTTGGCCACAGGCTGCATCCCTTTTCCTTCCCCCTTTTTAGCCTCACATCCAAAAGTAGGAGAAGGATAGCCAGTGCTACTCTTCATTCCAGGTCTTACCCTGACCTCCCACATTCTTTGGCTCTTTCCTTAATCTGCTCCTGAGCTAAATGGTGTACAAGAGATAAGAGTATTCTTCCCTTTTGTTGAGGAAGTAAGAAAAAATATTTTTAACAGCTCAGCCTGGGCATGTCTTCTGTTTGACTCCTTTGGTAGCTTCTTCAGTGATTGACTGGTTTCATGCAAGCTTGGCAGTGGGACAGCTGCAAAGACAATTACCTTCCCACATAAGTCAGCCCTCTCCCCTCCTCCATAGCTGGGGACAAGAGTGACCACATTTCAAATAAAATCAGTAAGACTTTTTACACCTGTTTTCTCCTTACAGTTGATTTCTTTACCATTAAATGGAATAACAACCAGTGTGCTGCCAAAACAAGGAGAAGGAGAAAGCCTCTATGGAGGAAGGGAGAATTTTGTAGATGCATGTGAAGGAAACAGAAAACCTTAATTTAAAATAATTTTAAGTCCTTCTGAGACATAAATCCCAAGGTACTTCTTCATTGTTTACCTGGTGGCATTTCTGGATGGAAAGAACCTGTGCCTTAATTATCAGTGATGAGACAGATCATCACAAGTTTTTAAAATAAATCTCTCCCTCTCTCTGTCACATTCTTCTGAAATGGTGCATATCTTTGAAGCATTTGTTTCTCTGAGAACATGAGGTACCGCCAGAAAACTACTCAGATCATTTATTACTCCTGAATATTTAGAAATCGTTAACCTTTATACTCTCCACCCAAGGAAACACTGGGAGAGGCTGTAGCATTTTTTTAACTCTTTCACTTCTGCTCCTCCTTTTAACCTCTCATTCCGTGGCATTTCTGCTTATGACCAGGTGGCTTTATATGTGTTTTACAATCTGGGTGGTTCAGCAGAGATATAAGGATATGGAAGACACAGTTTTGCTTAGAGGCAGAGAGATCCATGTTGAAGGCTGTTTCCATTCTTTACAGCATTAACATATTCAGATGTTACCAGAAATGGTGAATAGGTTCAGTTAAAATGCACAACAGATGGGATCTTTGCCCTGGAGTCTTTTAGGGTCAAAAGCCAAACTTATTCCCTGTTCTGCTATTTCATGTGCAATTAGAAATGGAAATATTAAAACAAATCAAGAGGCTATTTTCCCTCTATTCCTTATAGACAAAACCCTTAGACAGATTTTAAGCATGAAAAACCCTGTACACAGTTAAACTTTCCCACTGGATGATAAGCAGTGGAAGACAAAAGCTGACTAGGTGAATATCCAGGTCCTTATTTCCTGGACTTAAGTCTGAAGATCATTTCCAGATGCACCCAGTTCCCGGCACCACACAGCTGGATCTTACTTGCCTCATGCCCAGTGTGAAGTGGCACTTTGGCCAGCTCAGCCACAGGATCTGCAGCCTGCAGAGGCCAGCGACAGAGGCTGACATTTGCTCTTTGGCCCTGCCTTCAGGGCACATAAGAACCACACCAAAAGCAAGACCCCTTCTCTCTTTCAAACTCTGCATTGAGTTATTACAAAGAGAAGACCAGCGCACTCTTGAGATTAAAATGGTTTTGAAAGGGCATTGGTGTTAAGAATATTGTTGGCAAAACCGCATTATTTTTCCAAATTTTTTCAAGATGTGTATTCAAATAATAGGTAAGTGGGGCCAGGTGAAATCCTTGGGATACTGTTTGGTATTGTGTAAAATTTTTTATGAATTAAGCCTGAAATCTAGCAAAGAGTTTCAGGCAAAGACAGAGGGTAATTCTGAGAAATTGTAGTCAATGCAGTGTGATGATTTCAAAGGGAAACAGCTAAACTTTTCAGTTTGAAACATTTGTTTTTGTTTTGAGGTTTTCCTGCCTGCAATAAATAAAAAGGGGTGAAAAGTTTAAACACAAAAATGAAACGTTTTGTTTCACATTGAACCAAACACTTTGCTTGATCCAAACTGGAATTTTGGGGTTTTATTGTTTTACCAAGAAAATACAGTTTAATTTCCTGTCAACCCAAATCTTTTTTGTAATTGTAGCCTTTCTGTGCTGAATTCAAAAGCCAGTTATTCCTACTGTTCTTTAGGAAAAAAAAAAAATCTATGAATAATTTTTTCTGGGAAGTGAGGTGAAGTTGAATGTGTGGGGGGGAAGGTGATGTGGGAGCAGAGCTGGTGATGAAAACTAGCAATTGATGAAGATCCAAGTAGTGCCGTAAGGAAGGGATTACGGCTGACCAGGTCATGGAGCCACCCTGAATAGTTATTGTTTTACAGCAGGACAGCAGCTATGGGGCTGGGCTCCTTTGGCACAGCCCAGATGTGGGCCAGCTGAGCACCGCTGGTCTCACACTGTGCGCTGTATGCAGGAAGCTGCTGCTGCTGCTGCTTATGGCCCTGTGTCCCTGACCCATTGGCAACTCCCCTGAAGAGGAAGTGTCACAATCTCTCCCCAGAAGAGATAAATTGAGTAAAGGTATTGGTGGCACCAACTGGATCCTCTGGAGAGCTGGGGATGAATAGCATGAAGTAAAGCCCTGGCTGTAAGATTGCATTGCAGCTCAAATGTGTCTCAGAGCTCGCTTTCGACTGATGAAGTATTTGGGATTATGCATTACCCTGTAGAGTACAGAGAATGCCATACTGCTTGAGTGAATTCTGCCAGCGGCATTGTAATTACGCTAATTACACTCTAGCCTTCAGTCAGGGTAACAAGTTGCTGCTACACTTGCTTGCATTGTGCAGCACTGTAATATATGTCACGGTATTTCTGGGCGTGTGTAACCCACTCTTTTCTCTTGCTATACTTCGGTATGATGGTCCAAAGGTAGGAACATTGCTACCATCCATACGCTCCTTCTCATTTATTTCACTCCTGCTAAACTGCCAGATGGACCTGGGAAGTAAAGGGACAATTTCTGGAACCTTTCCTCTAGTAGCCTTTCCTCTGTGTGTGTGTGTGTCTTTTGCACAAGGGCCTATCTACCAGAGGAGCTGGGGCCATAATTCTCCATGGTCCCTGTCCTCACTACATTAGCCAAGAGGAACCTTTCCCCCAGCTGAGCACAGGGTTTAGCTTGTCTCAACTGGAAACCAGACTTTGGCTATCTCACAAATTACTGTGTTAAAGAAATCTTTACAAAGCGAGGTGTTGGTAAACAAGAACTTGCTGCTCCTATGATTCACTGCCTTCTTATGCACCTTAAGAGCAGATTTCTCCACCCTCCTATGGCTGTGGGGAACCGCAGACACAGTGGAACCAGTGCCCTCCTGGAAGTGTCCCCCCAAAGCATGAGAGGCTGCAGACAGCATTTTGTATGGCAGCAGAGCTCGTGGAAAAACACAATGTGTGACAGTTCGTCAAGGCAGGGCAGGGATGCTCAGAAAGGCCTAAGCAGGGTCCCAAGCACGTTCGGTGCTGTCCTGGGAGAGCCTTGCAGGAGTGGCCAAGGAGGGAAGGCAGCCAAGCGCCGCTGGGCAGGCGGGCAGGGCGGGTGTGGGCAGGGAAGGGCGAGGCAGGCAGGCTGGGCTACGAGACAAGCCTGGCCGCAGGCTCCCTCGGGGAACTCCAGTGAGCCTCTCATGTTCCATGTGCGCCAGCTTTCCTCTCCAGCAAAGGAGAAGATCTAGTGCTTTTTCTTTCACCATGGGTGTCACGAAGGTTCAGGCCATGGAGGTCCTGCTGTAAAACCCTTTACCACACAAACAGACGCAGAGTGATGTGCAATTGGCTTTTACAGGCTCAGTATGCTCATTCTGGAGAGGGAAGGCCAGTGTACAGCTTCACATGGCATCTCCATGCTAAAGTGAGCTGCACATGATGCTTGCTGATTCTTGAAAGTGGTATAGTCACATCAGTGTGGCACTGAGCCTAGCTAATTAGCCCTTCTTGGCAGGTCTAATTAGGCTGGGCAGGGAGCCATGCTGATAGAGTTGTACTTTCGCGGGTTGCAGCTCTTGCTCACTCCTAGTCAGTGTGCATATCTCCACACCATGGTGCAGATGTTCCACGAACTCTTCCCATGAGCCCAGGACCCTGGCAGCAAAATCTGTGGAGAGGCCAGCTGAGGACTGAAGAGAATAGCTGAATCTGGCAGGCTGAAATGCTGCTTCTTGTTTCTAAGAAAAAATTTGGGAGGAAAACAGAAAAGAAAAAACTGATACAGATTCTTCTCTGCTTTTTTTGACTAGCAGCAATGTTTTCTGAAAATACCCCACACCCTGGGATCCCAGATGAAGTCAGACACTTGTGCTCAGCTCAAACCCTTTGTGAGATGGAGGCAGTGTCTCTGAGGTCAGGGTCTCTCACAGACTGGCAGTCCTAGTAATAAAGTGAGTCTGTTCATTCCCTTTACAACCCTTGCTGTAGGCTTTGTCCATTTTTTGGACTGGGGGTTAGATGGGTGTCAGCTTGTTAACAGCTGAGGATTAGTCGTGATTTGACTAGAACCACTGCTGTGTCACAGAGCCGAGGTAGTCTCTGTGTGACCCCTGTGGTCAGTCTAACCTGAGGACGACAAAAAGCAAGGATGAGAAATGAAAGCTGGGTCCCCCCAGCTGTGGCAAGACCCAACGTGGGGAGTGGCTGGAGGAAAACAGCAGAATTGGTTGACAGAGAAATGAAGATGGGGCAAAGACAGGGTTGGTAGTGGAGGCAGGGATCCAGATGGCCACCCTCCTAGATCAACATTGCAGACATGAGAATTGAAAGGTGAAACTGTCACAAAAGTAAACAGCATAAGAGAGAGGGCCGTAATGTAATGCTTGGACTGGCCGTGGTCCAGGTGTCCACCCTCTTATCACACAACATATTGCGGTCAGACACCAGAGCAGGTCCTGAGCATCTGCACCCAAAGCACCTAACGAGTGTTTGCAGGACGAGCTGAGAGGGAGACTGTGGCCGTGCAAGGCATAGGGGTGGGAAGGAGGCTTTCAAGCACGTGGCAGGCTGCCTGGCCAACACAGCATGCAGCAGGGAGGAAAGACATGAAACAAAAGCCTTCCTGCAGGAGCAGAGAGAAAAGACCCACTGCTGACAGAAATGAAACAACACAGCCTGCTGCGCAGGCCAGCGCTCCTGGGGCAGGCTGGGCCAATAGTTGTAAAAACAGTTTTGAAGTAGGAAATGTATCATGACTACAAATTGCCTCGCTTCCCCGCTCCAAGGCTCCCACCACGTGTAACAGGACACCGAGCAGCACAGCAGGGAGTTGGCAGAGGTACAGGCAGGTCCTGCCTGCATTGGCATGGGGCACCCACTGGAGAGCTTGGCACCTCACACCTCCATGTCTTCCCAAAACACGTAACTGCCCCAAATAGAAATATTCCCAACACCAGCATTGTCTCCTCCCTAGCAGTGGGGAAGCTGGTTTTGTTTGGAGACTATCTGCCAAAACCAACAATAATACAGTACTGTCAATTCCCACAGGGGCCCTACTCACAATGGCAAAACTGGACAGATAATTTACAACTGATGTATCTGTTATGGAGACAGGACACAGGCATTTTTACCAACAGGTCATCTAAGCCCCAAAGCAGAGTCAAAACACATGGCAAGAAATACATTTCCCTCCTGTTTCCATGCTAGCTGTGACACAGCTTTTGGCTGGGCAGCACAATGGTGGAGGACTGCAAGTGCTGTAGTTGCAGCTCTGGATATTGCCAAATCTTTGTCTTCTGCTTCAGTGAATCGTTTTACTAAAATATTTGCTGTAAATGGGAAGCAAAGAAAAAAATAAAAGTTGACTGGAAAGGGTTTCTCCTGCACTGTTTACAAATTTTGCACTTTCTTCAGAGCTACAGAAGTTAGAGATGGAAAAGCAATAATAAGTAATAGATGCTGAACTTTTCTGAGGCTATTAAATCACTTATCATGCTGACAAATGACCTCCAGGGAAACTCTGTGTGGCAATTCCAGATATTGCGGCCCACCAAAGTCTTTTCCATGCCATTCCCACAGCATCTAGAGCTAAGAAATTGGGCAATAAACTGTGACTGAAGTGAAGTCAGTCTCCTGCTGACTGCCCTGGGAAGAAGCAAGTGCTCAGAGAAGGAAACATAAGAGAAGTGGGAGTAACTGAGGCTGGTCTTTTCTGCATCTGTCAAAGCTTCTTGAGACTTTAACGTCCATGTAAAAAGTGACCTGTGATGTGGTGAAGGGTTATCAAAGTTCTGATTCTAGGGTGAAATCACTCAAGGTTAGGTCTGCAAAGGAAATTGCATGCATACATAAACAGGTAGGAATTGAGGAAGACTTGTAAAAATGCCAGTCAGGCTGGACACTCAACTGTAATTAAAATGCAGAGGAGGCAGACACAGGAAAGCAAAGCCATGCAGTTTGTATTTTCTATAGTAGAACAATTTTAAAGCTTTTTAGCAGCTTCTTCTCATTTTCTCCTTCCTCTTAAATTTATCTTTATTCTTCTTCATTCCTTCTTTCCCGGGATTTCCTCGCCCTCAAAGACCACTTCTGTTTTTTTCACAGCACTTTGTTTCAACATGGAAGTTCACTGTTCATTGAAACAGAACAAAGACACTGTTGACTGAATCTTGCCTTGTATTTCTCACATCACCATCATGGAAAGAAAAGTGGTGTTGCACAGCTGATGAGATTGAGCTGTATTTGTTGATTCTGTGAGCTGTTTAGATACTATCTCAGACCACAAAAATACAGTCAGCCCTGTAAGGGTCTTGGAAAAGACAATACTGGTGGAAATCTTTCAGCTGAAGTGTGAGTTAGTTAGCTAACATGGGATGTTTCACGTGACCTTGGGAACTGGTGACACAATGAGGCAAGGCTGGCTGTTCTGTTAAAGTGGAGTTACCTGTCTCTACAGGTAACTCCACAGGACAGTTTGTACCATGTATTTTATACTTCTTTGACAACTTGTACTTCCTTCTTCAGAAAAAAGCATCCCTTTCAACTCAGTCCCTTTTTTATATTTAGCTTTTACATATCAAAAAGCACATGAGGAACAATTATACTTAAATAAGGTGAAGTATGCTTCTACTACTACTTCTACTTATACAGTTACTACTGCAAGGAGACAGTGTAAAGATCCTCAAACCACACCTCTGTGGAAACTGAAATTTTCTACCTAATGCCTGTATGGGTAAGTCACCTGTGACATGTAGCTCTCTGGTAGCATCTGGTCCCTGGGAAACCTGGGAAGGAGCAGGTCATGGAACTGGCAATCTTGTCTTTCCACTGGGACAGGAGAACCTGAAACCAGACTTCACGAGCAAGCAAGGGATGGTGTTATGGGTGCACAACAGTTCAGTGTCCCATGTTATGAGGGGATAATAATAATCCCTAGAGAATGTAGCATCTTTTTTTCTCATCTTGCTCTTGCTGTAGAGGGCAAAACACTGACTCAGCAGTGTTGTCACTGAATAACAAAAATTATTTCCCTCTGTCCCTACTTCATCTGCACTACCAGTTGCTTGAGCAATGTGAGAGGTGAGAAGCCACTGTCCTCAGTGAGTCCCAAACTGCTCTTGTGCCATCAGTTTGTTGGCATGAAACCCTACACGAGAACCCTGGAGGAAAGTATTTCTTCTGATTTTGTTTAGAGGCCTCTGCTTTAATAGGTCAGAGAAATTACTGTGGTGGAATAGAGAGTACCAAAGGAAAAGTGGGAGAGAAAGGGCAAGTGGGTACAGACTATTTCCTTATGAAATTCCCATGAAATAGCAAGGGTAGATCTGAGGACAGGAGGATGTTAATTTATGGCAGAATGTTGTTATTGCAGCCCTTCTTCAATCAGTCATGTTACAGGAAGATAAATAAAGCCCAAGCCAAATCTTCCCCTGGGCTAAGCCAGCTAGCTTGGAGATTTATGTGCAACTTATATCCAGCCTGATAATTCCGCTGTGTGACTGACCGAAGGTCTCCACTTGCAGGGTAGGATGTTGTTAAAGGCACCAGTACTCGGAACTGGAGCACAGCAGGACACTGCCTGATGAGGTCCTCAGTAAATTTCAGTGGCCAAGAGCAACTTGTTGATCTCTATGAATCGTTGCTTGTGGCACTGGATACGGGGCTATCTCACAGTACAGCAAACATGAGGCTTTTTTTGTCAGTGACCAGAAAAGCCAGGCTCTGTTTGTTCGACTAGAAAGTGCTTACACTAGCTTATTCTTTTCCCTTGAAACTCAACTCTCCTAATTCTGTATGGGAGGGCTTTTTTTTCCAGGCTTTTTAAAGTAATATCAGTATTATGGCTAATGAGGCAGTGGAAAGCAAGCTGGTCCATTCGCTGTAGCTAATGACTCCATTCCCATGAGCCTAATCAAAGATTTGTACATTTAATTGCTGTCAAGTCAGCTCCAGCCACCTGCCATTTCTGCCACACCTGAGCTCCCTTCTTTGTGGCCTGCAATTCTAAATGAATCCATCTCTTTTGCTAAGGGAAGGAAAACAGAGCTGCCAAGCAACCCTGAAATGGTGCTTTACCCTTAGAGCAAAGATCAAACAGTCTGCTTTGCCACTGAGAAATATATGTGTTAACTGACTGTGGCACAGATTTTTCAAAAATTTATTAGTCTCATATTGGAGACCAGGGATGTGAGAAAGACATCCTTGTCTGGACATGTCCTGGACTTGAGACAGACTTCTGTCAGAGGTGAAAGTGATGTTTGTCAGCTCACCACTGAACAAAGTTAAACTACTTTTCCCCCCCCCCACCCCAAAAATGGAAAAATATCACTGAAGCCATTATTCCATTTCTGCAGTGGACTGATGCAGTATTTTGATCAACCTTTGTCTTCAACATCACGATTCCTAAACATCCTGCCTTCTCCACAGGGAATTAATGCAGGAAATGTTTTGGGGCCACGTTCCCTTGAATGTAAGAGATAACGCCTGTGCATTGTTCCAGGGAAAAAAAAAAAGGAAAAAAATCCAGTTGCTGTTAACATATTGTGAAAAGAAAATGTAAACCCAGTTTTGAGCTTTAATGAACTGCTCATTTTTTTGCCCCATTTCCTATTTTTTTGCCCCATTTTAAATGAGAATTATGGGATCATGTGGTGTGATCATGCTGTTGGATCATCCCTCACTAATTGTTTTTCTGTGCTTGGCCAAGTTGAACTCCAGACAGAAAAAAAGAAAAGGACATGTAATAGAGCTACAGAGTTACTGTTTCAAGAACATAAGTACACAGGTGGAGGTATAAAAGCCCACAAATACCTCCTATGAACGACCCAAGTAGAGGAAGCGTGGCAAATGAATTCATATGTTGTCAACAAAAGAAGAAAGACCATACAGGTGCCCCAGCCACAGAAATAACTTTAGTTGGAGATTACCAAAAGCCACAACACAGAGATCTGTGGAATATGAGGCATCCCTGATATCCATTCTCACAGAGCTATTTAATTTCTCTTCTCAATACATTACAAAAAGCAAAGACACTATTAAGATATATGAGATCTTTAACTGGATAAAACAAGATTTTTGCAAGTGGCTTTGATCCAAATGCAAGCTGACACTTCCCCCCCCCC
>VYXF01006310.1:348246-376245 GCA_013397295.1 Polioptila caerulea | reverse complement strand
CCCCCCCCATTGTAACAATGTGGAAAGGCTTTATATTAGATTTTAATACAATTTACTCCAATGTTAGGAGCTCTTCCTCTGCCAGAAGAGTTTAATTGGCCATGAAGTCCTGTGAGGTCTTGCATTGTGAGTTGACAGATGCATAGATTAATTTACCAGGAAACACAAAGAATAAGTTAAAGGGTCTGTAAACAATTAAAGAGTCTGCAACTATTTGTACCTGACTGAGAGGTTTAAGCTAAAGTCTGATGCTCACTTTGTCACAGGGCTAACCATATTTGTACCTTACTGCAATGTAAATCTAAAGAGAACTTTACTTTTTAACCATTTCTGGATAATGTGTTTAAAGCTTTTGATGAGAATTTCCTATAATGTCTTCAGGAAAAAACCCCAAAGCTGTCATATGGAAAGGCACCTCCTTCCTTTCCTCTGAGCAGTCAGATAACAGAGAGTCACATGCACACTGAGGGGAAACAGATGCAGACATTGCCTGGGGTACTGCCATGCTAAATTCTGTAATGCCTGATACCTTGGTTAGCCATGTGAGTCACCTCATAAAGATAAAAACCTTTAAGGTTTCAATGTTTCCCTGTATTACTGAAATGGACCGGGAAAGAAAGAGGACAGCTATTCTTTCCATCAATGGCTGAAGCATCCTACCAGACACAGGTGCTGTGCAAGTGCAAGTCTGCACACTACCCAAAAATATTTCAAAAGATGTCTTATTTTCTAAGGAGAATAATAAATGTGGGGCTGGGGATTCTTGCACCTCAGTTCAGCCATCCATTTCTTTGCATGCAGCATGCTTAAAGCAGTCCTTTAATATATGAAAGCTTGATGGTGTAAGCCTTTCTTTGTAAAGGAGGAACTGAGGGTTTGATTTACTTTTGTTTGGATATATTCAGGGTGAGATTTCTATCTAGTTAACTAAAATATATAAAAAAGAGATGTGGTAAGTGGTGATTTCCCTGCAATGGCATTCTGATAAGCTGTCACTGAATCTTGCATGGGTTCCAGCTTGGTCAGTCTGTGGGGTAGATGTCCATAGTGTGCCTCACCTGGCCAGCAAGGAGGTACCCTCCTGGGGTAACAGCATCCAGCTGCTGGATCCATCGGCAGCTAGCTGGGTTTGGCCCAAGTGAGGTGTTGAGATGCAGCAACTTTACTTTTTGCCTGTACCTCTCTGGGGTTTGCCTCCATGTAGCCACGTGCTGACCATGCAAAAGCTGGGGTCCCTGCTGCTGATTCAATGGTTCACAGGAATGCTACCAAATGTGGAGCTGAGCCATGACAGGAAACACTGAAGTTCCTCCTAGTGTGTGCAAGGCCATAGTGTTTGCAATGCTACTGCGGTGTAATAATGGCAGCATTTATGAGGAGACACAGTTTCACATACTCAGTTGCAAGACGGAGGTCTTTGACCTTTCTCAGAACTGTCTTGCAAAACCTGTTGCCACAAGATCTTTGTGGGATTCATGGAAGGGCTCTTCAGGGATGTTGTGTAATTGGGAGCCCTCTAGTCTGCTTCTCTTGGTCTGTTTGTGCAGTGCAGAGGTGTGGAGCTATTCAGGGCTTTGGGATGAGTGAGGTAATGGTCACAGGAGGAGCTTCCCAAATTACAGAGGGTGAACACAAAGCTGAACAGAGATTATAAGTAGATTCAGGCCCTCCTCCATTTCCACAAGTCACATCAACTCCAGCCGTTAATTAAATGTACTAAAGTCAGAACAAAACTCCCTATGGCCTCTCTGGGAAGGCCTGAGAACTGGGAAAGAGGTAATGCCATCATGACCAGGAATATGGGTGAGGATCTGTTATTTTCTACGGCAAACTTGTGCTCAGAGTCTCATTATTGCTTGCCTTTATCTTCATAAGGAGTTCATAAATAGAATACAGAATATGTAAATACCCTCAGCTAGCAATGAAGAAGACCTTCATGGAAGGAAAACATCAGAGGGCCTAAATGAACTTTTGCCTTGCTTCTTTGGGACATAACAGTCTCTGGATGCAGTTTCCCTTTAGGGGTGGGTTACTGGACCAAAGAAATCAGAGGTCTGACTCAGAGGTGCCACAAATCCTCCCAGATGTGCTCAGCTTATCTGATTCTCACTGATAGAGAGAAGTCTCAGAAGCTGATTAGGACATTCAGGAGAAGTAAGGCTGGACTCCTTCCTCTGCTGTGTCCTGGGTGAGTGGGACATATTCTTTGCTTCTTGTCTAAAGCAGTGTAGGATCAACTGCAGAAGGATGTAATATAGGCTCAGTGAGTCCACTGAGCCAGGAGAGTGTCAGTAGGGACTTGTGAGGATGGAGAAAGTCAGAAGCAAACAGCAATGACAGGGTGGGCTAGGCCTTGTCCTGACTTGGACACTGCTACACCACTCTGCAAATCTTTTCCCATTGCAATCTGCAGAGCTGGGCATTTTTGTGCTGAATAATTAGCAGACCTTTTAAAAAAATAAATATACTGGCTCAGTTCTTTGTAAGTACTTTTGTTATTTCTTTTGCTGCTCTGGCTGTGTTTGTCTTTCACTTGACACCATTGTCAGTGTTGAAGACAAATACGCATTTGTTTTGATTTCCTCCTTAGTGTACATATAACTTACAATGGGAAAGCCTGGAAAGTCTGCAGGATAACCCCATAGATAGCTAAATCCATTCTAAATGGCAATGAAAACACAATCTCCTAATCAGGAGGGGGAGTGTACCTTTAAATGTGGTCCAAAAATGCTTTCTTGGATAGTAATACAGTACCAAGGTTTTTATTCAACTCTCAGCTGTGGGTTCAGATTTCTCCCTTGGGTCCAGAAGTTGAAAGTCACAAGGCACTTGGCATAATTTTATAAAGACCTCAAAGTATAGTTCCCTTCTCTCTAACTACAGGAACATATCCTCATAGTCAGCTGTTCCTGAATCATTACCTAAAGCGCTGCAGGAAATCTATGAGGGAACAACAGGACAACCAGCTAGTGCATGGCAAAAACAGGGATCTTCATCCTCGAGATGACTGGAACCACAGCTTTCCTTAATTGGAGTTGAAAAGAATATATTTTTAAGAGAGAGGATCCTTGGAACATAAAGGCAACATTATTAGCTCTTCTACAGCGGCATTCAAATGGTAATTTAACCTTTGCCTGAGCGAATAGATTAAAGGAAGAACTCAGTGCAGTCTTTTCTTAATTTTCTTCAATTACTCCTGGATCACTTGCATATCTTTCTCTGCATAGAAGCAGAGGTATGAAAATTGAAGCCTCCAGGAGGTTCATTCCACTCTTCCTCCTTTTCCCCTGTAATTTAAGCACCTGCTTTCCTCTAGGAAAAGGGAAAATATCCCTCTAGGGCCGGTAAATGCTGCCACAGAATGAAATAAGGAGGGAGCCATGGTGGGTGGAAGGGCCAGGGCATGTGACAGTCCAGGTCCATTTCCTGAGCTTTCCAGTGTACTGTCGGTATGACAAAGAGCTCTTGCTCATGTGGAAAACTTCCACTGAAATTGTAGTTACTACAAAATCTAAATTTTCCACTATTCTCCTCTTTTTCTGTATTTGTTCTTCAGGAAAATCAACTTCTGTTTTGTTTTGGTATTTTTTTAGAAATGTTCCTTTTAACTGTCTGTGCATTCTGAGAGCTGTAGCTGGTACTGAGGGAATTCTTGCAGACACAGTATGGGAAGTACAGTTTGTCTAGGAAGTTTAATCCAATGGGGAAAATCAACAACAAAAGGCAGTGGAGTACCAAGACCTTACTGAGCCATTGAATGTAAGTTTAATTGAATGGGCCTTCAGTGAAATGCATTGGTATACAAAATGAAATATTTGGATTTGGAAATAGTCAAACATTTTCTTCTAGTTGATAATATTAAAATATCTTTGTATTGCATTTAGGAAATAATGGGGAATAATTTGAGGGGGAACCTTGAGATTCTTCATGTAATGCTAATGCATTAACCTGCATTTTGATTAGAGACAAAACAAATATGGAGAAAATAATCTGATTTTTTCTTAATTCCATGAGTCATTTGTTTGACTTTCACTTGTATAAGTGAATAAGTGTATAAGAACATTTAACACTCATAAAAAGTTGATAGAGAACCCCAAGGCTACACAGGAAGCTGCACAGAGATGGTGTGGCACTGGCTAGGAAGAGATACTGCCCATCTTCAGCTCTTATTTGCCTTACTGCCACCAAAAGACAATCTGCCTATGGTCAGTAAGAGAGCAGAATTTATGACACACAGTCTCTTTGCCACAGCAATCAGTGGAGTACACTAATTCAGAGAAATTAATTTCATTTCAAACCTAACACAATGTTGCAGAGGAAAACCAAAATATTTCCCTGTAGGTCAAAGAATCCTAGAATGTTTTAGGTTAAAAAAGACCTTTAATATCGTTGAGCCCAACCAGATTATGTCCAAACAGACACTATGGCCAGCTCAAAGTGGATCAGTTTGGCTGGGTGTATCCAATGTGCTCTCATCCAGCCAATTCCTAGTGATGATCACCCATTTCCCAAATATTGCCAGAATTAAGTGCTGATTCCTTTGAGGGCAATCCAGCAAAGAAGCTAAGTGTGGTATAAACATATGGATTTGGCAGAGGAATTTCTGAGGGGATGGCATGGAACAGCCTCTGCTTTGCTTCTCCTAGCTCCAGTATGCTGATGCACTCTCTAGAGGAGGGTTTGGTTGGTTTGAGACAGACCCTGGGCATTTGCAAGTCCAGCTATAAAGTGGCAATTATTTTATGGGGGGATGGTGAAGACTTTATAAGACAGACTGAACAGCTTTAACAATTATTCCACCTACCCCACATTACCAAGTCTTTCAATCACCATTTACACATGGAAGAAGGCAAACACATATTGTAGAGTTAGTGTAGTCAAGGCAGTACAAGTATAGAATTGAGTGAGGAATTGTGGTGTCCTCTAAAAGAGAACCATTAGAATGGGAGAAATGGACAAAATTTATGTATATGTATCCTCCAATATCCTATCAATAACCTTTCTCAATGAGAAGGAAATGTTTCACCTCAGAATTGATTTCAAAGCAATTTGCTATCATTTTTATTCTGGTAGTAAATCTCTTCAGTGTCTTGTTCCATACACTTCTTTTCCTTCCCAAAAGAATGGTCTTATTTCATTACCACTGGTTATTATTGTTATTAGTGCTGTGCTGAGGAGTGTTAATATTCATCAATTCTTCAAAAAATGATTTTGCAGTGTCAGCTGCATAACAGCTGGGCTCTAAAAAGCAAGGTAGATACATGTAAGACTACCCTTCACAGCCTAAGTTTGTAGCAGCAAACCCAGGAGAGCTCGCAAACCTCCACATACACTCTCTGACCATATTGTCCCATCCTCTTGGAGCAGGGCTCAGGTGAGCACACTGGTACCTGTCCTCTCCATCAATCCTGGTGTCCCAGGGACTCTGCAATAGCACCAACCACGGGTTAGAAAAAACAATTAAGGATTCCAATTGCTATCACACACAACCAAGCTCCCTATTTATTTCTCATACCTCAGAAATCTTGAAAACGTGATGCATACAAAAAAAACCAGAAGTGGGATTTAGGGCTGAATATAATGGATATTGCAAAACCATTTTTTAGCTTTGGGTCTTGCCACTGAAAGCTGACTTATCAACACCATCATATTAATCTTGCTTAGCCTAGTTACTCACAGATTTATCTGACACAGCTAATACTAAGATGTGTCTGTGTGCATGTGTGCCCAAGAAACCTCAGTTGAAAGTAAATTATTGCCATTTTCTACCAAGTGCAATGCCTGCTCAGTCTTTGGCCATCCTTCAGAGAACTTTCTGACTCAAGGGTTCTTTGGCATTCAAAACCAATATAAGTGTGGAAATGGTATGTAAACACACTGGTGAGCTGATAGGGCATAAAATTCATAGAAATGCCAGAATTTAGAGAAGGAATTGAAAGGTATAAATTTGGGGTGACATATGAATGATACAGAATTATAAGGCACACTCATTGCCTTATTAATACAGTATCTTACACTGACCTGTTTTAGATGAGCTTTGTCATTAAATTATATCTTTTCTATGTAATCTGCTGATATATAGCAAAAAAAATATAATGATCCCAGCCTTGAAACATGACTGTGACACCTTTTTTGTAGATGACTAACACTGCTGTTTGCATGCCTTGAATACGGCTAATACAGTCTGCATCAGGGTGGTAGCATCTGGTTATAAAAAATAATATAATCAGGTTTTGTTTTACCAGTTCAGTGACAGTACTTTGCTGAGAAATTTTTACTTTGGATGTCCCTGATTTTCAGAAGATCAGCAAAACACTCGATTTCGTTGGAAACATACAGGTGACAGAGGCAGCCAATATCCCTCAAAAGAAGGTTTCTGCTTTGTGGAGGGCAAGGCTTTAAGATTTGTGGCTAGAGCCACAAGAGGGTTTGGATGCTGTATTCAGAAATATGACTCAAATGCTCAGAGGTGCTGCCACTGGACCCTGGTGGCACCTACCATCCCAGTGACCTTTGTTGCTCAGGTAAATTTCCACAGATTCATAAGAATGTGATGTAAGGATTCATAAGTGCTCCACACAGGAGCACTTCAAACTTTCAAGACACCTTGTTCAGAAAGAGGAGAAAGAGGTCTTGAGGAAGGGACACAAAGGAAGAGACATGAAGAGAAGCTGCAGGACACGGGGCAGCATCATCCGTGTATGAATCTGAGACTGAGTAGAGCAAAATGAGCTGCCTCATGAAACAAAGGCTAAGGATGTGGTCAAAGGGAAAAGAGAAGTAAAAAGAATGGGGCACTGAAGCAGGTTATGACAGGCACAACCTGGGTTTTATATCTGATATCAGCCATTATTTAATCAAATGGGACCAACCTCTCTCCAGCACAGCTCTACCTGCATATATTAAGAAAGGAATCTGTCTTGACTACACTGGTATCACCTCAGGATCTGCCTTGTCTGTCCTCTAGTCCTGTTGAGTTTTCTGACTTCCAGCCCAGCTTGGCAGTGAGAGCAGCCGGATTTATTGGAGTGATGAGGGGTCAGCTCAATCAGCTGTTGATGGCAGGTTTGTGACTTATGGCTCTCCCCTCCTTGCCAGTCCTGCAGGTCAGTCCTGTCAGGGCCTGGGGACATGGGCTTGGTTCCCTGCACTGCCTAAGTAATAGAGGTATTTAGTTATGCTCTAAATGTTGAGCTAATGGACAGGAGGATGATATGGATGTGAACCCCACCTACTTTGGTGGATGTTCTTTGGGAGAGATTTTAAAGGGCTTGAATGACCAACTCCAGAAAAAATAATAATAGAACTGTGGTTTCTAAGTGAAAGGAAACATCCCATTTTCAGAAAGTCCTTGCCAGAAACAGGATTTAAGACCCAGCTTTCTACGTGGCATATCCTATTAGTGGGATAAGGTATGCTCCCATGCAACTTGCTGGCAATTGTCCTTTTACCCCCATTCACTTCACAGGCATCCTCAGCATCAAACTCATTATGTGGATCTGATCTACAGCAACAGAAGAGCTGTCTTAAGGCAAGCCTTTCCCCTACTTTCTGTAGTAGCGAACAGGCTCCTGAGACCAGCCTGTGGTTCCTGGAAGGCGTCCTTTTGTTTGCAACATACAGAAGAAAGATTAAGTAAAGCACCTTCTAAATGCCTACTCTGGCTGCAATAAAAATGGCATTTATGATGGAGTAGAAATGCCAGTGTTTACATGTGTGATGCACATACATGTCTACAGATAACCATGATAAAACCAGAGTCAGAGCCAAAGACACCTTAGCCGAAGGAGAGAATGCATGCAGGGAAAAAAGGAAGATTGTTGCAGAAAGAGTCTCTGAGTTAACTTCTCAGATTGTTACCTGCATATATCTATAACCCATGCTGGTGAGGAATCACAGGGGGTTTATAGACACCCACAGCCCTTGGATACGAAACACAGCAGCTGCTGGGTGCACTTCAGAATCTCCTATCTGGCCAGGCTCAATACAGAATGATGAACACAGGAGAAGATGCAGGGTTAGGTGTCACAGAGCTTCAGGCTGCAATGTCACCATAAATGGAGTGAGCTGCTCCAGTTACAAGCAAATGGAAGCCACTTTTAAAAGTCAGTGAGAAGTAGACATTTCTGAATGTCAGAATATCTACATGGTCAGAGTCTGGATGGATTGCCCAGCAATACTCAGATGCCTCAAATGCACCTTACTACCTTTGTGGTTCTTGCTGCAATTAATCTCTGGAGTAAATGTCCTAGGAAAAATGGAATTGCAGAGGGGCTGTCCTGGCTGGGTGGCTGCCCAGAGGCGCTCCACCCAGCCCTGCATGCTTAGCCTGTTACTCATGCTGAGCCCTGGGATGCCAGAGGGTTGCACCCTCCTGAGTCTGCTGCTGCTCGTCTCTTCTCGACATCTTTTTGGTGGGTTCAGATCTCTGACCCTAGTGCAGGCCTCTTCTCACCCTGGTTTGTCTCCTTCCTCTGCTGCCTTGTTTTCTTGGCCTGCATGTCAGTTTTCTGGGCATGGCCAGCTGTAGCTGCAGCTTCATGCACAATCTTCGTGCACTTCTGCCCTGTGCTGAAGTGTCTGTCCTTGGTGCAATTATATTCTTGCTACTTTCTTGATGTCCAGCAAAATAACAACATTGCCATGCTTAGACCTACGGATTAGTGATCCTCCTTCTGCCTCTGGATTTGCATCTTCTGATGCTGTGTAATCATCATACCAATTGTCATGCATTTTGCAGGAAGCCTGTACATCCTTCAAGTTCCAAATAATCCTCCTCCTCCTAAAGACCTATATTTATTAATTAGGAGTAATTCCTGTTAATTATGAGAAAATACATATAGTTCTGCATGTCCGCACAGAATATTTCACTAAGAATATAACCTTTGGCACCAGAGATCTGCTTTTGGGAGAATTAGATATGAGAACATGTTTGTTTAATCCCTGAGTCCCCAGGATGTCCACCAAGATAAAAGTAACTTTTCAAGGCCATGTCAGACCTCGTGACCTTTAGGCCCACTCCAGAATCTGAAGTCTTCCTGGTTAAATAAGGTTTATCATTGTTTGAAAGAATTTGGCCCCTGGCAAGTAAAGGTGAAAAGTCTTCTATATTTGAATGTTTTCTGTATACAAGCTTGGCAGCTGCCCATGATTTTAAAGTTGCCTACTCTACTTATAGCCTGAAGAAAGCTGTGAAAAGCATAGGGACTCTCTAGCACAATTAGAAAGTCATCAAGTGTGGCATTAACAAAAAATCAAAGGGACAGATTGAGCCTCTCTCTATACAAGGGTGTGTTGGGAATTGCTTTATTGAAGGCTATGAAGTTACTCTGGATCTAGCTCTGAAAATGAAGGTTGGAGAGCCTGGAGAGGGGAGCAGGCTGTGCCACATTTACATCCCTGCTGACACAGCTGTACAGTGACATATGTGAAGCTGATTTTGGAGGCAAGACCTGCTCATTTATCCTGTCACCTCCTGTTGTCAGCAGTGTGCTCAGTGGCCGACCTCTGTTCACGTGTAAACCCAGCAAGGACTGAAGCTGCAAGAGGTCAGATACTGCTGTCAGTAATACCAGTACAACACCTTGGGGTGAGCGAGGCAGATTCTGAGCACAGTTGTGCAATTCTCCCACTGAGATCACACTGCTACCTGCAGAGGTGTGAGAGCCGAGAGTCACAGCGGTGTGACAGAAGTCAGCATCTGACACATGAGGGTTTCTCTGACTCATCCAAGGCAATGCTGATCCTCCAGGTTCACCTTAGTGCACTTTCAAATCAAAATTCATTGAAATGGGCTTAAATAGACACAATCCTGCATGTGGAGTGACTCCATCTGTTTAAGGAAAGGGGCAAGTCAGGTCTGTTGATGTATTTTTTTTATTTCCTTGTAGGTTTGCAGTGTCTCTATCCCCTGGGTTAACTCCTACTAGCACAACTACCAAGAGAGCCAAAAGATATCCTGATGTTTCCAAATCTGTCTGGATCCTCTTGTGATAACAACACACAGGTGAGACTAGTGTGGGGTAGAGCTCTGCCTGGTCTCCTGGTGCTCTTACAGGAAGGAATGGTACAGATCGATCCACGGTGTAAAACCTGATGGGCTCTGAAACACAAAACATTTCCCTGAAGTGGATTGCCATGGGGCCAATAGCCCTGTACTCCAACTCCTTCATACCAGCACTTTCTGTTGAATGTGCTACCAGAAGGCACTGGAAACATGGGAATATTTGAATGCTGCCCCTCAACCCACGACAGAGCTCTTCTCTCTGAGATGTGGCTGGCAGCACTCAGAGGCCTTTGCCACGTGCAAAGCAGTACCAGGGAGAGGGCGATGTGCCTGCTGAACCCAAGACTGGAGCAGCCTAGGACTGCCAAGTTCACTAGTGTGGCCAATCTGCAGTGGGTAGGTTTGTGATGGGACAACATGCACTGGAAATGTGTAATTACTGGAATTACTGGATTGGGGTTTTATTTCAACAAAGAAGAAAGTTTTCACCAAGGGATTTCTCTATATATTGCAAAGCAAGGGTGGGTTTTTTTTTTTTTTTTTTTCTCTTTTTTTTTGAGGGGGCCCTTTGTTAAAATCTTGGCAGCACATCTCTGCCGGGAAGACAGAAGTGCTCTGTGCTGAAGCGGTGTTGGCACTTCTTGCCGGGGCATGCAAAGGCGGTGGGGAAGGCTGCCATCTCATGGCCAGCCTCACACGGCTCCTGCTCTCCCAGCTCACCTTCCCTGCTGCTGGTTACTAAGCCAGGTTGCACCTGAGAAGACTTTTCTCAACAAGTCTGCAGCTTCAGAAGCAGCCGATGTCTTTTGCCGTGGGTATTGTGCTTTAACTTTGAGGCCAAATCTGCCAGAGCCTAGGGTTTTCTGGTTTCTTGCCTTGTCAACATTTTATGTGAGAGCAAAATGGTAGTTAGTGAAAAACCATGGGGGCAAGGCAACCACACATTTGAGAAGAGGCTGACTGTCACAGATGGTTTTAGTGGCGACTTTAGGCTGATATGCTATTGCCTGTGACAGCAGCTTTGCTGAATCACAGTCCTGAATGGAAACTCCCCTGGAACCGCTTGTGGGTTACAACTCGTAATTTTGGGATTCTTTGGTATTCATTGCTAACCTTCTGCCGCAGCTCACACGTCCCACGCTCTTGCGCTCACTGTCTGCCCTCCGCCTACTGAAAATGTACCAGCGCTCGCCCAACACAAGCTGGATGCTCCCTCTCCACCCCATGGGATGTGGCAGCTCTGTGGAAGGCTTCATAGTGTGCCTTGAAGTTGCCAGAAAAACCCAGACATGAACCTGTGACTGAGAGGTTCAGCTTTGGCCAGTGAGAGTTTCTACACAGAATGAAAGAGTCCTCGCTGGTCAGAGGAAGTCAAGCATGGCAGTGTGGGAACACTCAGATGGCCAGCGTCCATATGACAACAAGGGGGATGGAACAAAAAAGTGGATTTTTAAAGGTGATAAAGGTCTCTTGTTCAGGAAAATTATCAGAAATTTTATCACTGTAAGAGCTTTGAATGCGTCTGTGGGGAGGAAAGGGAGAAACTGCATTTTAAAATGTTGTCTAAGTCCCACCAGCCTTAACAGCTGTCTAAAATATGTGCTGAATATGCACACCCTGGACATGTGCATGAATGTGGATTCTCAGAAGTGAACGGGCCCCACCCACCACCGGCTCCCATAGCCACGCTCCTCAGTCCCACATATGGAGATCCCTGTAACACAGCCTGCTTGAAGGAAGAGGATACAATCTTTCAACTGTGGTTCTGGCTGGAGAAAATATCTCTACTGACTCCTGATTTTCCTCAGAATGTAGGTTATTTTATTTTTAAAAGCTGCTTCTTGGAGCGGTGGAAGCCAGGGCTAGTGCTGTGGGTAAGCGCAGGATGTGAATCAGACCGCTCTCAGCTGAGGGGGTCCAGGCTGCTGTACCTTACATGTTTCACCTCTGAGGCTTTTGAGTGGATCAGAAACAAGAAAGCAACAAAGCTAATTTTCACTTGTTAAAATAGAGTAATTTTATAAGGAATATCTGCTCAACTCAAAACCTTCACAACTTTCATTTCAGCCAGTAAACAGAATAAAGGTGTCAAAAGACATTCCAAAAATGGCAAGAAAAGCAGCATATTTTACACCAGGATTTTCCCAATTTCTTTTGTGTTTCTGCACAGATATAGAAGGTCAAGCCTCTCCAGGTGTCTTTCCATGTTGTATCCTAATCATATGTTTCCATCCTGTCTCACCAAACCCTTCCTCTCAGTTCCAATTTTATGACTTCTCGGCTTGGCATGTTTGTTTATAATGACCCAAATCATTTCCTCTCCTTCTGAAAAGGAAAAAAAAAGAAAAGCACCCATCCATTTTTAGGTAGCAGCCACATGCTCAGTTGAATCTGCACACTAGGGAGGCAGCTGGGAAGGACACAGCAGCGAGCAGCTGGGAGTGGGCAGGTGTAGGAAGCTCTTAGTCAGGTTTGTCATGGAAAGTTGTACTGTGCAATTACAGGGCAAAGAACAGGGTAGCACACCCTGCCAGGAGAGTCCTGCAGTTGGGCTGGGATAATGTTGTCACACAGTATATATTGACCTCAGTGGATTAATCTAGTTTGTGCTCTGGTGTCTCAGCAGCCCACTGCTCACCCCCTCCTCAGCTGTTGCCAGGGCATCCACAGGCATTCAGTAAGCTGTGGTGGTGGAAAGGTAAGGCTGAAAAAACTGAACTGCCCACAAAGGGATGATGTACAGATAAAGCATCAGAATCACAGAATCATTTAGGTTGGAAATGATCCCTGAGATGGAGTCCAACCTTAGACTGATCACCAGTTTTGTCAACTAGACCACAGCACTAAGTGCCACATCCAGTCCTTTTTGAATACAAAGAGATAGGTAGATATAGCGGGGAATAGTTCAGTTTTACTTTGAGTTCAAATGATTTCACAGGGTCACTTTAGACTGCAGTCCTGTGACCAGTATTTCTGGAAGGCAAGGATGGAGGGAACAACACGAATTTGTATCCCAGTGAGTGGAAATGAGGACTACCAGAGGAGCAAAGGTAAGCTTTTGCAAGGCCTAGAAGCACTCTCAGATTGTTTCTAGTGAGGATAGGGGCAGAGAACTGGAATAAATGAGGTGTGATCAGCATGGCTCACAAACTTGCACAGGCCCAGAGAATGTGCCAAGAACTAAGTATATAAAAATGCAAGCTAGAACACATAATGCTTAGTGTCCATCATATGAAAACAGACATGAAGTTCTTCAGAGCTACCACACAGCTAGGAAAAGAGGGAGAGTTGTGATCCAGGATTCTGTGTTGGTAAAAGTTCTCCCTTGCCTTTTTCTGGGGAATAGCTTGGCTCTGAGCTCTGTGGGATGACAAAGGGAACAAGATCAGATGTGCCATCCCCATTGTGCTGTGAGAATTCCTCAGAGGTATTACAAACACAGTGTCACTGCTGTGGACAGGAAAAAAGCTGAAGTCCAGCCAACTACTCAAGGTATAATCTTGGTGCTGATGGGATTTTCTACCCATAAAGAAAGAGGAGGATTATTTATTTTTTCTTCATGGGGCCTGCTATTCATGTACTGCAGTATACATTCCCTGTATATACAATATACAAATCTAGCATAATAGGAGCATACTTTGCACTAGTTTTCTATTAAAATCTTGTTTACAAAAGGGGTAGGGAAAAGCAAGAGTGACTAACTAAAAAAGGACTTCTTCTCTTGGAAATACTACTTCAGATTATTAGGAGAAGAAGTTGTTCCCCATACACACTCCCACATGGTGCTCTCCATTTGGGATTAAGCCCTTCAGTGGTCTTTCCTGGCTCAGCTGAGAATAAAGCTCATGATGGCCTCAGTCCATGCTGTTCCACCAGGCTACAAGGACTTCTCCAAGGTGTCAAGGGTGGGACTATTTACCTTCACTGTGGTGGATGTGGCTTGACCATCTCTCTGGAGCCACCTGCTCTCGCTGTGTGGACTGCTCTGGGAGCCAGCAGGGCTTGGTTAGCTTTTTGAATATCTGAGGGACGTGAGAACTGGAGCTGGGAGGGGGATAGGAGAGCTGAATTGGGTGATGATGAGATAAGAGGGAGAGAGAGGAGAAGGACTGTGCTGTTGACAGCCAGGGAGCTGCTGGCCTGGCTTGGCCATTTTACCAACCCTCACTCCTGTGTGTCCCATGAAGTCCCTGGGTTAAGTGAGCTAAATGAGTTGCTAATGCTGCATCTTACATCCTGCTTTAAAACAGCCTGGACATGTAGTAAGGACCATGTGAACATCTCGTTCTTTTGATGCTTCTGGAATGGGGGTGAGATGTCAGCATGCGTCAGGTGCTGAGAAAATTGGGACAGTTTGGCTTTAGCTGGCACTGGACAAGAAGGGGCAAATTCAGAGCAAGCATGTGTAGGAGAGGTATGAATTGCTTATGCTCCTTTCTCACATAAAAGTAGTGGCAAAGTCAAGGGCATGGAAATGACACCACAAGTGGGAAATCAGCTCTTGTGGGCCTGAGCTAGCAGGGCATTTCCAACAAATCCCAGTGTCTCCTGCAGGAATCAGATCAGAGCTGAGTCAGATTAAGAAACTCTCTGAATTCCCGTATCACTGAAAGAATCTTCTGGCCACACAAGCATGAGCTTTACCAAGAAATGGGGTCATGCAAAGGCAATAATTTCAGGCTAGCCTCAAAAGGTAATACTTTGGCATTAGAAACAGCTGGGTTATGAAACATTTTCTTTATTTTTCCTCACTGTAGAACATGAGTCTTGCTGAACTCCCGGGGTGCCCATGGCACCCAGGCATGCTTGACCTGGCCTTTTGCACTCCCGTGTGCAGGACAGCATGGGGCTTCAAGGGTCCTCTTGGGTCAGCCAGCTCTGGAGCTGTTTTGCAGCTGCTGGAGGGCTGCCAGCTTGAAGGCCTTTTAATGAGTGGTGTAGTGTCTGGCAAGTAACTTGCCTTCAAGTGAGTGTGACTAATCATGAATCTTTTCAATAATGCTGACGACCCAGTCTCTCTTTTCTCACTCTGCCCAAGCCCTCTGAAATAGGAGTAAATTGGCCTTATTCTGGTGAAGGCAGGAAATTATGAAGAGCCCCTAAAAGGCTTCCAGTGTACCATGCCTAGGTTTCGCAGTGAGTGTAATTATCAGAGTTGTTGTGTGTGTGTTTTGAGAGCAGCTAAATAGCTCCAAAGGTCTGAAAGATCGCACTCTGTCACCAACCCCCGGATCATTTGCCTGAATGCCTAATTTCTGTACTTCACTGGTACAGTGTGCTCCTGCAAAGGCAATAAGCTGAAGCCTATTAGAGTTCACAACTCCGTGTTAACTGTTTATGTTTGTTTTATTGGAAATGTCCTTATTGTCTGCATGAGCAGCAGAGCCAGAATGCAGCATTTTAGTTACTGGTCTGTGCTACACTTCACCCAACTTATTTAAATGGAGAATGAGATCTTTGTCTCCTTAATGAGTTCCCTAGATGTATAAGGAAACAAAATGCATTTGGGCTTTGTATGATATGCAGAAGTATCTTGTATTTTTTGTTTGTGGAGAGAAATAGTGCAAGCATTTTTTCCCCAAATAAAACTCACTGGAAAGTAAGTGCATACAGAAGAGAAAGCAGAAAGTTTGGGAAATTAAACTCGAGGAGGAGAAGAATGGGAAAATATCAGTAAATTGCAGGTGAAAATCTGCTGTTGGGAAAGGAAATTTTGTTGTGAGGTTATAGTTCTCAAAGTTGTTATCAATATCCTTTAATAGGACTTGGAAATTAAATGGTATCATTGGTCTGAGTCATGCTTCTTCATATGGCATGGTGGATGATATGTCTTGAGTGCTGGAGATCTCATCCAGCTCTTTTAAATCATGTCTGTGTGTACTACCTTCACAGCAAAACCTGAAAATCTCAGCAGAGGAAAGCTGGTAGCTCTTGCTGACACCAGTTGATCACCATTGATCACCACTCTGGTTTTCCCTCCTGGTTTTCTTTTTTTGTACCTATGGTTATGTTCCTACCGTTTGTGTATGTCTGCTTGATATTTCAACATCCTCCAACTTTTCACTACACTTGCAGAGACCTAGAATAATTCCTGATGGAGTATGGGTCTGTTCTTTCATTCTCTTCCTTCTGTTTCTTTCTAGACCACAGTATTTTGCCTCTAAGTTGGAGAGACATGGATTTGACAGATGGATAAGGAATGGATAAGGAATGGATAAGGAATTGTCTGGATGGTGGCACTGAAGGAGTTGCAATCAATGGTTTAGTGTTCAAGTGGAGACGAGCGAGAGGTGGTGTTCCTCAAGGGTCTGTATTGGGAATTGTCAAGATTTAACATCTTTGTGAGTAACATGGAGAGTGGAATTGAGTGCACCCTGAGCAAGCTTGTCAAGCTGTGTGGTGTGGTCAGTATGCTGGAGGGAAGGGAGGCCATCCAGAGGGGCCTTCACAGGCTTGAGAGGTACCTAAATAGGGCCTGCAAGAGAGCTAGAGAAGGACTTTTCACAAGGCCATGTCGAGATAGGACAAAGGGAAGTGAACTTAAGCTGAAGGAGGGAAGGTTTAGATTAGATATAAGGAAGAAAATCTTTACTATGAGGGTGGTGAGGCACTGGAAAAAGTTGCCCAGAGGCATTGTGGGCTCCCCATCCCTGGAAATGCCTAAGACTAGGCTGAATGGGGCTGTGGGTAACCTGGTCAGGTGGAAGGTTCCATGGCTGAGGGGTTGGAACTAGATGAACTAGATTATCTTTAAGTTCCCCTCTGGTGCTAACCATTCTGTGATTCTATGATTTTGGCAGCTCTTCACGGAACCAGTCAGGAGGATAAGTGGAAAAGTGAAATTGAGTTGTACAAATCCTACCAATCAGAGCCAATTTAGTGAGCTTCTAGTAAGTGGATCAATTGCCAGCATTGAAAAAATCTTTACAGAAGGAAAAGTGGGACTTAAGTTGCATTATTCACACTTAGTTATTTACACTGTTTACATCATGCAGTACGTAAGGCAGAGTTATGCTTTCTTGTCACAATTTTGGAAGGAGGTGAGACAGAAGTTAGAAATTAAGCTGCCTAGGGCAGGGAAGCATGATGTTCTCTTTGAAGTTCACTGCCAATCCCAGCAGTTTATTGTATGCTTATGTTTATTGTATGTTTGTTGGAAGGAAAAGGTATTAAATACTAAAACTCAGGAAAAACAAATTAGTCCTGTATATCAAATGCATTGTCCACTTAATGGAAAGAAGACAGTCCAGAGAGGCCATGGAATAAGAAGGCTTTGCCTTAATAACAACTTAAGAAGAAAAGGAATTAAAACTGTGAGAGTCAAAAAATCTGTGCATCTCCAAGAAATTCCTATACCTTTCCCTTGCTTGCCTGATCTTTTCTTTGGAGTTTGATTACTGTCACTTCAAGACAGAAGAGATTTAGCAATTTTAGAGAGTATATCTCTGCTCAAAAAATAAATACATTAGTCTTTCCCTAGCTTTTGTTAGTCAAGATACATTTGAAGCATTTTTGAGATCTTTATTGCTCAGTCTTTTAAGCAATCACCTGTTCAACTACAACAATCAAAAAGTCCCAGTTTGCTTAATTTGTATTTTTACTATATCCATCAATATTCTCTCTCACGGCATCAAGACCCCAAGTTTAATGTAATACATTTACTTAATAGTTTTTCTGTCTATTTTTACTCCTGCACACAAAAGGTGTCCAGATTTTTGCATTACCAGGTCTCTGTGCTGTGTCAGTTTGGCGTCGTTAAGTGCATACAAAATTGAGGCTATTTCTGCCTCTACTGGTGTGACACAAATGCATCTATCTGCCAAGGAGTCCTCCCCAAGAGATCCCTGCATGCTTTGCTTCTCATGGAGATGAGAACCCATGGGTCTCAGATCCTAGGATGAGACTTCTGTATGCTCTGCCACTGGAGTGGGACACAGAAAGAAGGCAGGAATGGGTGTGGTGCTAAATGTGTTATCCTGATATTGCAAAAATATCACTAGAAAATGATTTTATGTTGTGCTTCCACTCATCTTCACCAAATTGTATTGCAGGGAAGGTCTCTCCCAAGCATAATAAATGTGAAGTTAATTAGAGGCCAGTGCAGAATTTCAGCTAGAGCCAACACCTCAACCACTGTTTCTGCACAGTCAAACTACCAGGGAAAGGCTGATGGTAACTGAGCTTGTGCTTACTCTTCTGGCAAAACCACTCCAAAGCAAGTTCAAGTCCTAAAAATAGTCCTTCCCAACACCTGTCATTGCTCTGGGCATCAGCCTGTTCATGCTGTGTCTATTGAAATAGCTGTCTCCATTCCAGCATCTGCATTTCTCACATGCTTTTTCTTACTTTTACCCCTTCTTTCAATTTTATGTCTTCTCTTTCACTACTCCTTTAGGTATTACTGTCCAGTGAGGCTACAATAGAAGCAATATCTGTACAGGCACTGTCCTTTGATTGTAAGGGAGCAGAGCCAGTGAGGTTAAATTTATTTCTATCACATTCAATATGTTTACAAGGATGTGAGTGCCTGGATGCCTGGAGAAAGAGAGTTTTCTGTGAATGATTCTTTTTATTTCTTTTTTTTTCCCTCCTGAGGCTTATTATGGAAAAACTTGGGTGAGAAATGAGCACAATTTCTCCCTCAAATTTGATTATGAAGGAATATTTACAGTGAGAGGCCTTATTTATGGAGGAAGTTCTCAGGTGAGTCCAGGTGTTCAGAAGATGTATTTGGAGATATTAGCAACTCTAAGACCCCGAATGAAAAAATGCATGGTATTTCCTTTTCTGCTTTGCTTGCCTCTCATAGAAGTACCTCTTCCAAGGGTGCCAGAAGACATACCAATGAATATTGGCCTAGTAGTGTAAAACACAGTTCCCAAAAGGCATGGCACACATATCGTTAGCAATAAGAGATCTACATCAAAGTTATAGACAAATTACTGAAGTAGCCTAGCATTTTTTTTAATGTTCATGTATGCAGATCTGCACAGGGCTCCTGCCTCTATGTATGTAGCAAAGTATCTCCTGGAGCCCCACATGGAATTACTTTGAAGTATGCCCTAAAGTATGGCTACAAGCATATTTATGCTACTTTTTTTCCTCCCCTTCTTCTTCCTTTCAGTTAGATTAGACTTAATTTTTGATAGACAGAGTCTTATCTAGTTTGTGTTTGTTTTCAGAACAGCAGTGTGCAAAACATTGAGGAACAAGTGGGCTTGGGGAAAAAAAATAAAAATCAGGGAAATGAAAACATGTTTAGACCTGAAAAGATGAAAACTTTCTATACCCCTCTGCTTGTGTAATGCTTAATATTACAACACCTGATTGACTGGAAAGAGGAATACCCAATGAGCCCAAAAATGTGTAAAGGCAGAAGACTGCATTCACAAGGGTGTTCCAGTCACACAAACATATTGCTTGATGTTCATTCTTCCGGTTTGAAAAATCACAAGGAATCTTATGAAAATGACAAGTTTATTTCCAGGCCTTGTGTAGTATACATTGCACCTTGTGCAAATTACTGTAGGGAGGCAAAATACTATTCTTGGATCTGCAGGGCATCCCTGAGCTTTGATATCTGCTCTTTGATACTGTCAACTGTGAGAGTTCTTCACATGCAGGAAAGGCAAAACATCAATGCTGAGTGTGACATACACGGATCTTGGAGGAGAGACTTGCCCAGAGAGCATTTCAATGAGCAGAGTTTTAACTGTTTCTTTGGATTCTGCTGAGACAACTATTGTGTATGGATCACTATGGAGCCTGCAGGGATCACCATCTTAAAACAATAAAAATGCATTTTTCACTGTAGATTATATGTAGGGTTCACTTTGCATTACTCCCAGTTTACACCCTGAAATTAGAAGCAAGACGGACTTTTTGTAGGTAACTTCCAGTTACGTTTCTTGGCCAGATATCCACTGAGCCACCCTGCAGGGTCTTGCTGAGCTTTGTGAAGCTGGAAAAGGGAATAAGGTTGCACTGCATAGAAACCCTTCTAAAGCTGGGCCCAAGCTCTCCCTTCAGATGTGTGCGAACTTAGCTGCAGCAAAAGAGGGTAAGTATATTGCAATTAGTCCTGCAGCCTCTGAACTGGCCCTGGTTGTGTCTTGTGTTCATCTGAGTTGCACAGGATTCAGATGCCCTGTTTCTCCATAATGAGTTTATCAGTCCAGGGGTGGAAGCCCATCCTAATTCCCTGAGTACTGGTGGTAGAAAATGAAGAAAACCATCAGCAAAGAAATGTTTTAGTGACTACAGCCTAATTTCCATCCAAATTGTATAGAACAAGCCAATCTAATGCAATTTTGTCAACAGTTAAAAAATATAGACACTTGCACTGTTAGAGAATGCAACTCCAGTAGTATCTTTAGTGATGTCCATGGGAAATGTTTTGTAAATAACAATTAGTTGCTTCAAGTATTTTTTGTGGTTTCTCATTTTGTGAAACCTGGCTCATTTAGAAGGAGAGTTAGTATAAGCAAAGTAATCACATGTAATGTGGTTGCATGCTGGAGTACAGTTGACTTTGTGCCAAACTATGGAGCTCATAGCACACAGCTGCTAACTGGGAGTGCATTTCTGAGAGGCTTTGAGGCTGATGAAGAGGTCTGCCTCCTGCAAAACTAAGGGAGCAGCCCTTCTGTTTTCTTTATGCCTTTCTGGACAATTCAGGGGGCACATGAACGGCTGCATGCCCTGAGGCTCTGGTCTGCAGAGCATAGCTGTAATCAGCTCTGCTGCCTGTGGGGCTGAGACATCCTCACATCCTGGCCTCCTTCAGCTTGGGAGGGGAGGGAGGGTATCACGCATTTCCCGAAGTCTCCTAACTATGGTACCCTCCAGGATGAACTATCCCTAGTAATCTCTTCAGTGTCTTCAGGGATTTAAGGCTATCAAAGCTACAAATTATAGATAAAAGATAACATGCTGGAAACTTAATAACAGCCAGCACAAACAGACCCAGGGATAATCATATTCGTGCATTATTACAACAACAGGAGACATTGCATGTCCTGCATGTGTACGCACCCATATCTCACCAATGAGCCTGCCCTGGACCTGTATGGTCCAGCAGCTGTGAAGTGAACCTGGGCACGGGACCAGAGGTCTGTCTTGGTTTGCAAGACAAGTGGTAAATTTTACAAAAGCATGGTATTTGCTTGGGTGACGTTTCATACTATGGTATGAAAGACAATGTGTTACACTTTGAATGACTTTGTTATACGTCGGTGTTTAAACTGGCAGTGTGCACACAAATAAATGTTTGTCAAAGTTTAAGCTGAAATATTTTACACCATCTCTTTGAAACTTTCAAATTTACCCTCTGTTCAGTTTCCATTTGGATCTGCTAGTGTTTCAAGTTACATCTGAGATAATCTGACTAAACAGAGCAATAGGAACCTTCCCTTTTATAACTCTGTGTGTGTGATTCAGTTATTTTGTGTCTCCTGTACTTTCCACTCTTTTTCTCTGTTGCTTATAAAGCAAAAAGGGGGAAAAGTACACAAATAATGAGAAAAAAATTATAATCCTTGGAGAACACAGAGATGCAATATGGTCCAATGGTATTTCAGTGTTTCTTTAAAACATCACCAGCAGATTTTGTTTTGCACTTTATTTTTTGAGGCACAGCTTTGTCAATTTGAGTCTTCTTGGCTCCATTGGAATTAATGCAAAACAGTAAATAGTCTTTGGGGAAAAAAATCCACTAGGAACAAATTCTTTTGACTTGACGCTTAACCTGCACACCTCCTCTGGCTCTGAGTTCCTCATCCCTGATTACTGACTAACAGAGTGTAAGTCTGGACTCATTTAAAATGCAATTGCAGAACACACCCGAGAAAGTCATTTAGCGCTGTATCGACAAGAAGGGCAGACTGTAAATCTAATGACCTTCTTCCATTTCTAATTTCTAAGACCCCACTGTCACCAGTATTGGCAATATCTGACACTCACATGTGGCAATGTATCAAATGGTCCATTACTATGAAAGATTAATTTTTATAAAAGAGTAAGCCTCTCATCCCTCTTGGATACACTGATGAGCCTATGAATGCTTTGAACAAAGCTCACTGTTTACTCTTTTCCTGTTCTCATGCTGCTTATTAAACTAGTTTGATATAAAAGCAAGGTATAAAATCACCTACTACACCAAAAATAACTCAATAATATCACTTCAAAGATAAGCACATTGTTAACTTTCCATTGAAATTAACTCATCTGGGGCAGCATTTTGTAGTCACAGAATTTTAACACATAACTTTGTCACCCATGACCTGTAGCTGGTGAATTCCAATGATTTTTACTCCACAGTGCAACCATCTCAGAAAGACAAAACTGAAAAAATGAGGGTATTTCAAGGTAACAATACATGTCTAATAGTGGTCTTGAGCCAAGAAAATCTGGAATTTTAACTGTACCTTGGAGAGGAGTTTTGGGAGAATTCACATTCTCTGTTTTGAATCCTTTCTCAATCCCCAATGACACTATCTTGATATAAATCTTACCTGAGGCAGGTGTCTCCTCCAATATACCTATATAAGCCATTTGTTCCAATACACACAAAGAGCACTTTGAGTTAAATACTTTTCTAGATGGCTCTTACAAGCTGACAGCATTAAGTTTCATAACAAACAGATGTTCATATTTTATAAGCCTCCTCCATAAAAGACTTTCAGTGTTCTCTATTTCAACAGAGGCACAGTGGAAAATTTTAAGGGTTTAGAAACAGTACTCCTGTGGGAACCTGAAATGACTGAGTTTGGCTACAGCAAAACACATCTACAGCTGTGGAGACATTGATAGTGAATGATGGGAAGGGGTGGATGGACAAGATTAGATAAAGGCCAAAGCTTCAACACCCTGATGCTGGAGGGATTTCCACTGGTAGTGGAAAGAAGCAGTTGCCCTGCTTCTGTGAAGGCACTGGCTTCCAAACTGGCATTTGGGAGAGGCAGTTCAGGGCTGCTTCCTAATGCCAAGACAGGTGACAGGGCTGTGAATACAATAACATCCGCCTAAATTCGGTGGCAGTGTATCCTTGAAAGGAGGGGAGCAGGAGCAGCCTGGCAGACTGCTGTGGGAATGGGGAAAGGAGAACAGAGCAACACAGCACCTCAGATGCATCACCCTGGAGCCTCTGGAGCACCAGCCAGGTTTAGAACTTGTGGGCCCAGCTCAAGGGGAAAGCACATGGTGTCTCCATGTGGAAGGCCATTTGTTTCAATAAGTTGGCCAATACCAGGAAGGAGGAGATTATGCTTCCCTGTCTTTGATACAGGGCTGAAACCCCTCATTTTCCAAATTAGCATGTTTTTGTGTGCTGCTTTGCTGCCTGCTTCCTGAACAACCCTTGTCTACTATTAAAAACTGAAATGGCTTCTCTACTTTTTCACCCTTTTGAGGCAAAATGTCCAGAAGAGCCAGAGGAGCACCTAAAGGTATCTCTTTCCACACTTCTGGCTTGAAAGCAATGTAGAGGCAGTCTTATCTCATGCAGCCCCCTCAGAGCCACTGTTCCTGACACCTTCCCTCCACAGACTCTTCTTTTCATACAGCCAAGCTGCCAGCCAGATCGGGGGGCTTATCACAACGAAGCCAATCTATCTCTAAGCCAGCTCATAACCTTTTATTTCTGCTGGCTCAGCTCATCAGTCAAGCTAAACAAATCAACCAGAGTGCCAGGTGTGAGGGAAGGAACGGAGGGGCATCACCAGGGCTGGCAAAATACCTTTTCTGGCAGGGGCACAGCCCAAACATTGTCTGCAATTAACCTGGAGCACTAATGGAAAAATATTATTTGCCTACTCTGTGCTATTGAAAGGTCTCCAAAACATAAAGGGATTTTTAAAAATTTATTAAGCCATCATTGTCTAACCCTTAGGCTAAAAAAAGTGGACTCAGTACCTTAGAAGTATAGTAAGATCTTGTCATTGTGAAATGTATAGGCATTCCACTAATGAATTCAGGAGAACTAGGGTATCACCCTTGAAATAAGACCTAGATTTCTTGTTTTGGACGTGTCACTTCAGCTACTCTGTATTTTTACAGCTTCTTGACATCAGGAATAAACTTAATACTCATGAGTGTTTTGCTTTTGAAGCCTTGCAGAAAGGCAGTGTAAAACTTCCTTTGCCTATACATTTTACCGCTCATCCTTAATATTTACTTTGAAAGAGACTTTGTTCCAAAAAACTTATTTGCATGAATATTTGTGGAAGGCAAAACCAGACTAGATGCAAACTCAGCTAAAGTAGATTCATTTAAAAAATTTAAACTGTTTTTGTATAACTACTTTGCAACTTTTGTCCAGTATGGCTGGTAAAATTAAGCATTTTAGATGTTTGAGAGAAAAAATAATTCTTGCAACAGATATTTTCAAGGACAAATAAGTTTGAACAACCCATTCTTTCTTTGTAATCTCTTCCTGACTAGTTACAGATGGAACAAGAACTAAGGAAAGAGGCAAGAGAGATCCTTGCCATCCTGTTTTCTTACTATTGTGGAAATAAAATTAAAATAAACATTAAAAATTGCCTTCTGTCACTTTTCCTAGCTTATGAAGACTCTCCAGTTCATATTTTCCATTGGTTTTGTTCAGACTGGCGCTGCCAGTTTGTGATAAAACTGAGGCAAAAAAGCCATCTTTTGAAAAATGTGAACTTTTCAGATGGTATGGAAGCCCATCACTTCACAAAGCTCTTGCTCTGAGGTGCCTCAGGAAGAGGGAAGATGTCAGCTGGAGAGTTGTGGAAAAAAGGAGCAGTTGGTTGTAATCACGAAAGGTGTCTGTACATGTGTAGATATTTCAACTGTGAAATTTTTGTCCAACAGTCTCATGGTAATCATGAAACTAGGCTAAAGTAGCCACCAGGGCTCTCTGTGAATCTTCTTCTGGTAATGCCAATATCTATCACTGTAAATGGAGAAGGCTTGAACTAAATGTCCAGTTCTGAGCTGGGATAAATCCTTCTTTTCATGAAGTCATCATCTTTAGGTGAAGCATGGCAGTAAAACCATATTTCTATTCTGGATTAACCACAACCAAGACCTGGTTCAATCCAAGCCTCACAAGAGATGTGTTTCCTGCAGTGCTCGAGTGGTGTCAGGACATGCTAACCTCCTCTATAAGCTGGTAAGCCAAAGCAGTACCTACACTGGGTGAGTTCCAGCTCAGGCTCAGCTGCAGGTAAGTTTCTTCTATTTAGTTCTGGTTAAATACAACAAACCTTTCAGAAAGCAGTTTAGGTTCAAGATATATATATGTAAAAAAAAGCTGGATAATTTGAACAAAATTCAGTTCCCTTTTCTGTGTTGGTCCGGAAGGGAGATGATCTCCAGCTGGGTCCGTAAGCACATGATGAAATGAAGAGCTTTCCATCTTTCATTTATCACTTCATTCATTCAGAATAAAATGGAAACTACCCTTGGCCCTGCACGATTTTACTGTATAATATGCCTGCCATTATGACAGAGATCTAGTCCAGAAAATAACCCATGACCACTATGGATGTGAATTACATTCCCTTTAAATAACAAGGAGGCCCTGGAGAAAATCTGAAATACTTCAGGAGATGACCAAGAGATGCTTTCCAAGGTTAGAAATTTAATTCTCCTAATAAGGAAAAGTCATATTGTACAACTGTATAATCTCAAGCCCTCAGTAAAGTCTATAAAAAATAGACCAACTTGTCTTTTCTTACACCTTATATATTATGTTGATGTATGTCAGTAAGCACTAATATGTTAAGTTGCTACCTTTGTGCAGAAACTGATTGGTATAGATAAAGCAAAAACCATCTGGGAGTGATGCCACTAGAACAGACTTGCCTTGAATCAGGCCTTGTTGCAATGTTCAGATGCAGTATTTCAATTAAAACAATAAAAGAACAAGGTTTCCAGGCATAATTGATTAAAATTTTCTGTTTAATCTCTGTCGAAGGCACAAAATCAACATTGTCTTAGATCTTTGAAAATCCTTGGCCCAGCCAGCTCCAGAGCTTGTTTTTGGAAGTTCAAGCTGAAGAGAAGTCATGTAAAAGGGAAACACTGAGACTGGTATGGACACACTGCCTGTATGTGGCATCCCCACAGTCACTGTACGAGGGACCACCTCTGTACGTGAGTATATGCTTTGCTCACAGAAAGCCAAATTTGCTCTGAGCATTCACCACCTTTTGTTTGTCTACCTTGACTCCTTCTCTGGACACATAACCAGATCCATCATCATTCCCAAGGGATAACTCTTTTCCACAGTCAGAGGGGAAGCACAGAGACAAAGAGAGCTTGAAAAGAACCAACCTCGAACAAAATTCTGCAGACTTTAAAAAAAGTAAGTTTTTGCAGGTGAAAAGAAATCAATATGGCTGAAAGCAACCAAATTGGTATATACACCAAGCTAGAAGAATTTTCTATTTGAATAGTTTTTATTTTTCTAATAAGGAAAAGTGAACAGCATGCCAAAAATAGCATATAGCTGTGACGTGAATGAGCCACTGTTCCCATCTTGCTGAGAACTCACTGGACTCTGCCTGCTACAGAGGGCTTTATAATACCAGGTAATACTATAGCCTAACATTTCGCCCATGACGTCTTTACAAGAAAAGGGACTTTGAGTTCCTGCTAGTGTGTATGTCTACCAAATAAAAAACAGCAGGAGAAAATTGTGGCTCTGTCTTACACTGCTAGGGCTTCAGTAATTTTGGCAACCTTGTGTCAAGGGAGTAGAAACCAAAATCGTGCACCTAAGCTTTCCAAATCAACATCAGCAAAATTTATTGCACTGTTTGTCCAGATCCAACCTTACCAATTGAAGCATTATAACCTGTGCTTCATCTGAGCTGCTAGTAAGCTGTCGTAATAGAAAACAGTGTAAACCACTGAGAAAAGAAGTCATTATCATGTGGACACTGAAATACACAAATATCACTTCTATCAAGTGTGTAACTGAACAAACTGAACTATGAATCAATACTATGGTTCAGTGTCTGCTCATCTCTTCAGAAGGGAAGCTGCTTCTTCCAAATTACACGCTAATTCAATTCACCCTTGGTAAACGACAATGGGCTTTAAACATTGCAGAATACCCAAATGCATGCTTGTAGGCTATATCCTCTTGGTTGATGTGTTGTTAGGCAAGTAGTAAATGAAGGGTTTCCCTTCTCCAGGCAATATGTGATCTCTCTAACCCCTGAGAACAGCAGATTTGAAAATCAATGCCAGCTAGAATTAAATTATTTTGATGGGGATGATAGTTCAACAAAACCTGCACCTTTAACGCCAAGGGCTTCTTCAATAGATTACTGGCAGAAAATGGTACAAATTTTGTTTCACTGCTCACTTTAATGCATTTAAGTCTTTTCAGAAATGGATATAAGGGCTCTTGATAGCTCTTTATGACCTTTCTAATGCTGCATTTAAATTCATAGTAGCGGTTAGGTTGGAAAAGAATCCTAGGATAATCCAGTCCATCTGTTAACCCAGAACCATTGTGTTCACTACGAAACCATAACCCAAAGTGCCACATCCACAAGTTTTTTCAACACTTTCAGGGAGTGTGGTTTCACAACTTAACTGAATAACCTGTTACAATGCCTACAACCCTCTCCATGGAGAAATTATTCCTAGTATACAGTCTAAACTTCCCCTGGTGCAACTTGAAGCCATTTTTTCCCCTGGACACACTCCAGCATCTCAATATCCTTCTTATAGTGAGGGGCCCAGAAATGAACACAGGATTTGATGTGTGGCCTCACCAGTGCTGAGTACATGGGGCAAAGGTTTACAGTGCATGGGATAACATCAGGCTGGCAACCTGTCACTTGTGAGTTCTGCAGGGCTCCACTGTTGGCCCTGTGCTTTTCAATATCTTTATTAATAACTTGGATGCAGGGCTGGAAGGAATACTAAGCAAGTTTGCAGATGATATTAAACTGGGAGTGTTGACTGCTTCAAAGGCTGAAAGGCCCTGCAGAGAGACCCTGACAATT
>VYXF01006310.1:333870-348062 GCA_013397295.1 Polioptila caerulea | reverse complement strand
AACAACTTCCTTGTGAGGGGAAGAGGAGAGGCAGGCACTGATCTCTTCTCTGCAGTGACAGTGACAGGACCTGAGGGAATGGCCTGAAGTTGTGTCAGGGGAGGTTTAGGTTGGAGATTAGAGAAAGATTCCTTATCCTTGGTGGCTGGGCACTGGAACAGGCTCCCCAGGGAACTGATCACAGCACCAGCCTGAGAGAGTTCAAGAAGTGTTTGAACAATGCTCTCAGGCACCTGGTGTGACTCTTGGGGATGGCCCTGTGAAGGGCCAGGAGTTGGACTTCATGGTCCTTGTAAGTCTCTTCCGACCCAGCTAATTCTGTGATTCTGTGTTCTGTGTTATTAAACAGAACTGACCCCACTAGTGAACCCTGGGGAGCACCACTTGTGATTCTGTAATTGTGTAGTCCCTAGAAACCAATAGCACTGGTGTCATTCTCATCTTATAAAGATTAGCTGGAGTGTAACACTCAGAGGGCCATATCAGTTACTCCTTTTGCAAGATTCATGACATTATCTGAAGGGTTTGACAGGCTTTGACTAGCACAGTTAAGTATTATAGCTAAGGCTTTTTTCTTCAATAACAATCTACCCTAATCAGAACTAAAATCTTAATCAAGCAAACTTTCCAGCTCCCATCACACACAAATTCAAGTCTTGAAGGGCAGTCATGACCCTGAATTTGTCTTGTGGTCACAGACCAGACAATGTATTGGGCTGGAAACCATTTGTTTCACTGTAAATTGAAGAATATCTGAACACTAATAGTATAACAGGTGGGCTTATTGTTGCCTATGAGCCTTAAGATTTAAACCCAGTATGCCAATCTCTTACACCAAGACATTTCTACAGTATTTGCCATATACTTCTTTGAAGAAATAGTGTGATTCACCTTTGTTCAGAAAAATATGGGCAAATGGATGATGTGCATACAGTGCCTTCAGGCATCCACAATGTTTAAAAAATAAGCAACTGATTTAACTAGGAAGATCCAGATCTCCAGACAGTACATGCTATTTTTTCTGAAATGTGTATACTTAATTATTATTTTTTAAATGAACTGTCTTATGAGCTGCTTCTTACAGAATCTGGCACAAGTGGAGAATTCATGTTAATGTACAATCTGGACTTTTGTAAACAATGTCAGTGATTCTGTTGTGACAAGACTTCACTCGGGGGACATGAAGGAAGGTTCTGTCTGTGAATACTCAGACTGAAAATAACCCAGTCTTGTATCTGGGCAATTTACAGAAGGGTAGAATTCTCTAGATCTGAGAGGAGATATTGCCAGCTCCCCTAGGAAAGAAATTCTGAGCCCAGAGGACAGAGTGTGAAAGGGTGTGTAAATAAAGATTAAAGGGCAAATATAAAGAGAAAGGAGAGCCAAAGCTCAGGAGGGAGCTGTACAAGGTGAACTTGCCAAGACTGAGAAAAGAGACATCACCTAGAGCTATACAGAGATAGTGACCTTTTCTACTCTGCAAAATACAGTCGAGATGTACAAGTTTGACAACCACAAGACATTTATGGCAGATCTCACACAGATGTTCCCATAAGGAGATGGTAGTGGCACTGTGGGCTCCTATGTCTCCTTTCAAATCTGGGAATTAGGATTACCCACCTGTACAGATTTACTACAAGCTATGGCCTTTTACTTTGGCTGTGTATAAACTCCTCATGGGCTGCTTTTGGCCCAGAAGTCACACTATACAGTTGAATCTTTTAACACTCTCTAGCTGTGGCATCCTAGAGACAACGAAAAGGTCCCCAAAGCATCTCAAGCATAAGAAAGGGGGGAAAAGGCACTAAATGTCTGGAACTATTTGGGACATTGCATTTTTTTCCTCTTATACACAGATGCAAATACACACATATATATATACCTATATATATATATATATATACATACCCATACATAGTGGATTTCATAGAATACTAGAATGGTTTTAATTGGCAGGCACCCCTTAAAATCACCTAGTCCAACTCCCCTTCCACAAGATCAAGTTGCTCAAAGCTTTTTCCAACTTATCCTTATGTACTTCCAATGATAGGACATCCACAACTTTTCTGAGAAGCCTATTCCTTTGTCTCATCACCCTCATGGTAGAAAAAGTTCTTTTTTATATAGAGTTATATATGTTATATAAATCTACTCACTCTCATTTTAATACCATTGCCCCTCATGCTGTCACCTTGGTTAAAATTCTTTCTCAATGTCTCCTTTGTATATTGAAAGGTCACATGAGGGTTTCCCTAGAGCCTTTTCAGATTGAACAGTCTTTCTTCACAGAAGTTTTCCAGTCCTCTGACCATTTTGCAATCCTCCTTTGCACCNTCTCCTTTGTATATTGAAAGGCCACATGAGGGTTTCCCTAGAGCCTTTTCCAGATTGAACAGTCTTTCTTCACAGGAGAAGTTTTCCAGTCCTCTGACCATTTTGCAATCCTCCTTTGCACCTGCTCCAACAGGTCCACGTCTTTCCTGTGCTGAGGACTCCAGAGCTGGATGCAGTACTCCAGGTGGAGTCTCACCACAGCAGAGTAGAGGATAATTGAATTCCTCAACCTGCTGTCTGTACTTTCAAAGTTGACTTTCCATGCTGCAAATGCCCGCTGCTGGCTCATGTCCCATTTTACACTCACCAGTGTACCCAAATTCTTTTTGCAGGAAAGATCATTCTGTGATTCTCTGATTCTCAATTCATTCCTCACCCAGTCTGTACTGATATTGGGGATTGCCCTCACCCAGGTGCAGGACCTTGCACTTGTCCTAATTGAACTTCATGATCCTCACATTAAGTCTCCCCCTCAAACCTGCCAATGTCCCCCTGGATGGCATCTCTCCTCTTAGGTGTGTCAAGTGCACCTCTGTATTTATGAACATGTTAATCAGTATTGGAACAAATCCCTTGGCCTCTGAGTCACTGAGTGGACATCCAGCCAATTCCTTACCCATCTAACAGCTCATCCATCGAACCACAACACTCCAATTTAGAGGTGAGAATGTTGTGGGGACCTTATCAAGGTACTTACAAAAGGCCACAGAGAGGGTGTTTGTAGCTCTTACCTTGTCCACTGATGCTGTCACTTAATCTTAGAAGACCACTAGATTGGTCAGGAAGGATGGACCTGGTTAGCTCTGTATAATCACTCTCTGCCTTCTGTATGTTTCGACGTATCTTCAAAGATGATATAATCGGTGATCTAAAAAAAAAAAAAAAAAAATAGGGCAAGGGATGAGCCTCCTACTGGAAAAGCTACCTGCCTGATCATGGTGTCTCCTCTACCAGAAAAGTATTTGCTTCCTGAAATTTTATCCTAATCCCTGTAATAGGAGTCTAAATCACAGTTTTGAATCTCTTGTGGTTTAAAAGCAACTGTTGAAATCACATTTGAATTGTGTCTTGACATTTCAGATTATTGTGTCATTAAATAATTATCAGCCCGGACATATAGTGAGTAAATGCTTTGTATTAATTGGACTTCAGAGGTGTGAGTAGAGTAGAGAAGTAGAGTAGTTCTTTCAGTAGAGACTGGGAAGGCAAGAGCATTTCCAATGTTGATATTTGTGTAGTAATTCAGGGATTTTCTTTCTTCCTGAATAGTGGGGAGGAACATACAAACTGATTTTTTTTAGACTTCATTCTTTTCACTTTATGCTAAAATACTCCAAAGGTGCAAAAGCAGGTAAAGTTTGAAGGAATGTCAGCAGGTGTTTACATGACAGACCAGAAATTATAGAGCAAGCTTGAGTGCTATTTTAATTTCAAAAGTGTGATGCACTTGACTCTATCTCTCAGTCTTTTAAAGAGAATTAGGTCAAGAAGAAAATGTATTTCTCAAGGACCTACTTAGGAAAGCCTTTTACTCAACAGCAATGACAACATAGACACTACATTTATTTTAATAGACAGCGTATGTTGCAATGCTGAGCTTCTCAACACCTTGATGATAAGATGGCCAAAAGACACAACACCCCAAGAGGCAGAACAGTGGTGTGTGGTAATCACTGTTCACATGATCTGCATGATGCTCCAGATGGTCTGTGGGCTGAGGGATCTGAAAGCTTGGAGTAGGATAAGGCAGCAAGAGAAAATAGCACGTGAAGAAGACCAGGGAAACCTGAGTTAGGCCTGAGACAGCTCACAGTGGTGTATCACTCACAGGGTCACAACACAGCATCTGTCCCCACGCTGATACAACAGAGGCCCCTCCCATATGTTCGTCCCTTTTACCTCTTTTCCCTTAATAAGCTGAAAACCAAAGCCTGTCACAAACTAAACTAAGCAGCACCACAAAATTTCTGTTCCTCAGTATAAATACTGTCTCTTGTATTGTAAGGGCTGCTGCCGCATCCTTACATTTCAACCTTGAGCCACGTTTTGTCAGAGCAGAGCCTGTTACAAGTTATATAGAGTAGGTACAATCACTGGTTTTCACCAATGGAAATCACTGTTTCTGATGGCTAGCATAGTTCCAGCTAATTTGAAAGCAAGAGCTAATTTTCATCAAAAATGTGTGAAATCTGCAGGCATCTGATAAAACTAGAACAGACTTCCACAAAACACTGAAAATAACCTTACTATGAATATTATAAGAAGCCTGGGAATGGAGTTTAGACAGGCCCTGGGCTCAGTCCAGGGCTTTCAGGGGAACAGCTGGGGCTGAACCTGTAGGCAGTTCACCCCTGCACTGCACCGTGCCTAGGGATGCAATCCTACTGGCCAGTGTGCACCCACTCCAGGGGGGTGGCCAACCCCACATCTGCCTTTTCCAGCCCGTGAACACAGTGCAGGACACTTCAGAGAAATGGCACAGAAAGGCACTGCCGATTACAATTGTCATTCTTGTTCTCATTTAATATATGTTGATGTCTCATCTAAACAACATTCAAGAAAAAAAAATTTTTTTAAAGGACTACACTGCTCTGCTCCCATTATATCCATCTGTCCTCAGACTACTCCTGTCCCTATTACCACGAAGCTGGGCTGTGGTTTCTCTGTTTTCAGTCCCAAGCTGGCACAATGGACTCTAACCTGAGTCATTAATATCAATTACTGTGAGGGCAGCTGCCTTGTTCTCCTTGTCAGAACTTCAGTATGGAGGGTAATAGATGGTTTCAGACTGGCTTCCTGCCAAGAGGGCTGCATTATTTTCATCTGTGATACATAAGAAAGAAAATAATGGGGTTAAATTAATTTGATTAGAGCAAGCTCAGCCTAGCACAATATTTAGGCTCTAATTTTTTTCTTCCATAGTATGATTTTACATCCCTGAAATTGACTTAAGCATGGATTTAAGGCTTATTTAGAAAGTCAGTGACTCCTTTAAAGCTTTGTAATCTCCATCTAGATTGTCTCTGTGCTGGGCATGTTGAGTTTGTTTGTATTGTATACATTTTATAAGTTTTTAAAGAAAAAATGGAGGTCTGTTATTTCTAGACACTGACATTTTTTGCAGCTTGTCAAAGCAATGAGTATTTAATACAGAAATTCTTCCTTCTAAAAGATGTCACGTGTTTCTTTTTTCCTTCTAATCTGCATCTGTAGCATCTTCTGCCGGTTCTGCATTTGCACCATTCACGTAAGGCCCACACACCAGCATAGCAAAATGCTATAAAACAATCAAATAAAGAAGAGTAGAAAATGTCTTACACAGGTCTTCATCACATACAGGAGACCCACAGTGTGCACCAAGGAAGAAAAATTTTGATAAGAGAAAAACTTTCACAACATAATATATGTACTAGTAAAGTCAGTGGGAAAAATCCAAATTACTTTAATCAGTGCCAAGAGGTGGGTTCCTGTCTTTTACTACAGAGATTTTAGGTTCTAAGACCAATTTAGAAGCATGGCTGACTGAGTCCCTTGGGAGGCAGTTCTGAAGGGCAAAGGAGTCCAGGAAGGTTGCACATTCCCCAAGAAGGCAATCTTAAAGGTGCCAGAGCAGGCTGTCCCTGTGTGCTTAAAGATGAACTGGAGGGGAAGAAGACCAGCCTGGCTGAACAGGGAGCTTTGGCTGGAACTTGGGGAACAGAAGATCTTATCACCTTTGGAGAGAAACTCAGAAGGACTACAAAGTTGACATGAAGTTATGCAAGGAGAAAACCTGTCTGGATGGCCAGGCCCAGAGAATCCTGGTGAATGGAGTTACATCCAGTTGGCAGCTGGTCACTAGTGGTGATCCCAGGGCCCAGTATTGAGGCCAGTTCTGTTTAATGTCTTTACCAACAATCTGGACAAGGGAACTGAGTGCAACCTCAGTCAGTTTGCAGTTGGACAAGCATGTTGGTCAGCAGACCAATCTTGATCTGCTATCTCTCCAGATCTGCTGTTCCCTACAGAAACCACCATAGAGAAGGTTCTACAGAGGGGTCTGGACAGGCTGGATTGATAAGCCAGGGCCAATTGTATGAGGTTCAACAAGGCAAAACGACAGATCCTGCACTTGGGTCACAGCAACCCCGTGCAACACTACAGCCAGCAAACGCCTGGAAAGCTGCTCTGCAGAAAAGGACCTGGGGGTGCTGGTAGACAGCAGGTGAGCATGAGCCAGAGTGTGCCCAGGGTGCCAAGAAGGCAAATGCACCCTGGCCTGCATCAGGTATAGTGTAGCTGGCAGGACCAGGGCAGGGATTTTTTTCCTGTACTCAGCACTGGACTCAAATCCTATGTCCAGTTCTGGGCCCCTCACGACAAGGACATTGAGACGCTGGAGCGGGTCCAGAGAAGGGCAATGGAGCTGGGCGAGGATTTGGAGCACAAGACTGATGAGGAGCAGCTGAGGGAATTGGGAGTGTTTAGCATGGAAAAAAGGCTCAGTAAGGATCTTACTGCTGTCTAAAACCACCTGAAAGGAGGTTGTCATGACATGTGGGGCCGGTCTCATCTCCCAGGTAATTTGTGATAGGACAAGAAGAAATTGCTCAAATTGCNTGTTTAGCATGGAAAAAAGGCTCAGTAAGGATCTTACTGCTGTCTAAAACCACCTGAAAGGAGGTTGTAGTGACATGTGTGGTCGGTCTCATCTCCCAGGTAATTTGTGATAGGACAAGAAGAAATGGCTCAAGTTGCACCAGGGGAGGTTTAGATTGAATATTAAGAATGTTTTCTTCACCTAAAGGGTTGCCAGGCGTTGGAAGACACTGCCCAGGGAAGTAGCAGAGTCGCCCTCCCTGGAGGGATTTAAAAGTTGTGAGTGTGTGGCACTTGGAGACATGATTTCATGGTGGATATCATGGCGTAAGGACAGTGGTTGGACTGGATAATCCTAGAGCTCTTTTCCAACCTAAATGATCCTTTGATTCTATCCTCACTTGGTGTCACTTTGGTTAATTCCATCTGTCTACTCTTCTGAATGTGCAGCCCTTGTGAAATGTTAGCTTTATTTCAACACAGAAATAACTTACTAAAGAAGAAATTTACTATATGAAATGCTCAAAGAGATCATGAGGTTCAATCTGGCTCTGTTGTAGATGCAGGAGCTCCACAGCAGTATCGTAAAAGAGCTATTCATATTTAAATGTACTGGCAGAAAAAAAAAAAAGAGGCTGTGGCATGGAAAACAAAATCTATTTTAAGTATTTACAGAACCCCAATGAGACCAGCTTGGAGAAGTTTACATTTTCAGTAATAAATATTCCTATTTTCCAATTCACAAAATTACTATAGCAAAATGTATATAATTCTGCAGTGGCTGACATAGCTTCTTTGACTTAATGAAATTGGTATTGTGTACTATTGCTGGAAATCTATCAGGGGAAAATTTTGGGTAACAAGGATCTCTAGTGCCATTGGACTTGAAGAAAGCTGTGTGGACTCTTACTAGAAAGATCAGTATCAAAGATGCTGAGGTACAAAAGTGATTTGGTCTAGATGAATACACTGCTAAATTAAGTAATGGATTAGGAAAACCCCTGGTTAGATCTGCTCCATGGAGAATGACCCCATAGGAGTTTGTTCCTGCGGTCAATCATATGAAGCCAGGCTGATCTGCTTCCTGACAACTCTCCAGGTTTGTTGATTTTTTTTGTTGTTATCGGTTGTTGTTGTTTCATTGTTTCTTTGTTCTTTTAAAGAAGCAAAGATGTGCAAGGAAGATTATATATTAATTCAGTAAATCAGCAGTACTTACAGACATGCTTGCCCTATTATCTCAAACAAGCCCCTACTCATGACAGTAAAAGAAATCCCATATAAAATTTTCTGTAGGTTTCTCCTCCTAGCTATGCATTTCTTGTATCAAGGACTATTTTTTGTTATGTATGTAGAGCCTATGTCCCACAATGAGCTTCATCAAAACCTTATTAAAAGTCTTAGAGCAAGCAGAAATAAGTGAGTGTGCTTTTCTACCTAGTAAAGCCTCTAGGATTGTCTATTCACAGCAACACTGAACTGGTTCTACTGGTCACATTTCAGACTGTACAGAGAGGAAAAAAAAAAAAAAGGAGAGCTTTTCCCTACCACTGAGAAAATTGAGAGGTCTGACATGAATCTAAAGTTTCCTGACATCTTCCTTCCTGTTATCTAGACTGTCAGTGGAATAACAAATACTTTTCTGCATTAAATTAGGGGAGTAGGTTTTTTATATCTGCCAGTGGGTGCTGTGGATGGATTTGTAACCACCTCGAGTAGCTGAAGGACATTCAAGAGCAGATGTTTAGGCATAAATTTCTCTGTAATGTAAGACCTCGCCCAGCTGTAAAACCTATTTGTACTGAAAAAAACCACTGTGAGGTATCTGAGGATCTTCTGGAATTATAGTTACTATAAATTCAGACTAGGAAAGATCCTTGGCTGGGTTTGAATAAGGGGAACAGCACTTGGTCTTCTTAGACGTAATGGAATTTGTAATCAGAGACATTCTGCCATCACCACTTCATCCTGTAAATGTAGAGACACTTTTAAAAAAACAAGTGTAAAAATAGTGGAGCTGAAGGACATAAGGCAGCAAGATGATTTGTGGCTGTCCCTATAGCTTCCTGTTCATGTAGCATGAAGGAAGATAAAATGTCAAAACAGAACCAAGAAAAGAAAAAGTCATGAAAAGGGCCATCCGTTCTGTCTCAGGAGCAGATTTACCCTCCAAACAGCAGAGTCCAGCCCTGGGCTGTCTGTGTATTTTGTGGAGAAGCTCGAGGCAATAAAACCTCATGAAGCTGCAAATGTGGCAAAGCCTCCTGGAAAGTAAACACCGCACAGATAAAAACAGGTCCATTGAGTATTTCAAGAGAAAGAAAAATATCATTTATCTGAAGGAAAGCAATTTATTTCAGTTTCTGAAAACAAAATAAGAGTTTCTCACTAATCAGCTCAGCAAACTGCAAAACATCAGCAACTTCAAAGAATCAGGGACTGCTGATGGTTTGCTGTGTTCAGTAGGAGTGCTTGGTCTGCTCCAAGGAACAGACCTGTGGCTGCGACAAGAGCCCGCCAACCCCATCAAACCTGCATCATTTCTAACTCTCTTCTTATATCTTCTGGGTTCTTTGAAGCCACAAGAGCAGCAGAAAAGAGAGGGCTGCTGGGGAGTGCCTGTGTCTTCTGGGTTAGTCAGCCTGTTTGAGCAAGTGACAGCCACGTTAACCTTTATAGTCCCTGCAGAGACACGCTGACCTCTGCCAGTTGCCTGTGGCACCAAGCTGCTCTTTGTCATCTCTTGTGCTCTTTGCTGTGCGTTGGAAGGACCCTGCTGGGGAGTTCCCCACGTCCCTGGTGCAATGCAGACATCAAATTGCAGGTGCCACTAGTTTCCCCTGCAGGTGCCGGGGAGGGAAGTGGAAGCACACGGGTCTCACTATCCAATCCCATGAGGATTTCCATGTGACAAGAAGTTACAGTAATGTACCCCTGGCAGCAGCTGTGGTAAAGGCCTGGGGAAGTTGGGAAATGCAGCTCCGATGGAGGATGAGGTTGCTGGGCAGTTGTCTGTCTCACTGAGGTGAGAGGTAGCAGAGAAAATCTGCAGAGCTGTCTGCTCACCCTACTCAGGAAGATGCTCTAAGTGGTCCTCCCATACAGAATAATAGAATGGTTTGAGCTGAAAGGGACCTCTGAAGGTCATCTAGTCCAACTCCACTTGAGCAGAAACATCTTCAACTAGATCAGGTTTATGTTTCCACCCACATGGATTTGAGCAGCCTGGGCTTGTGGAGGGTGTTCCTGCCCATGGCAGGCGGGATGAATCCAGATGATCTGTAAAGTCCCTTCCAACCCAAACCATCCTATGGTTCTATGTCCTCCAGTTGTGCACTGCAGGCACATGTAGACTTCTCGGGCTGTTACACATCCTGAAACACGTTTGTTTAAAGGTTCAACCTGTTCACCATGGTCTGATGGAAAAATTATTTCGGTCTTCCATCCTAGCATGGAATTTCTTCTTACCACAGCCTGCCCTTGCAGGTGCTATGCCGCAGTGCTGAGTGCTTTGTGCCCAGAGAGAATCACCTGGGATGGAAAGCGTGGGCCCAGAGGGGGTCACATCAGGAGGCACACACATGGGGCTGGTGGCATGCAGCTTTGGGCCCCATTTTTCACCCTCATGCTACACAATCCACTGCCCTGGTGCTGGAGAGCTGCAAGGAGGCTCTGGCACCCACCAGCACTCTACCTGTCTGCTAATGGTGCCACAGTAGAAAAGCTTTTTAGAAGAAACCACCTGCAGTCCTGCCTGGACTTATTGGAAGCTATTCAGCATTATGTCCACATGGCCAGGAAAACACATGGCCCAAACTTACAAGCTTAATAATCGCTTTAGCCCTCAACAGCAACTGATAGTGGCTGATCTTCTCAGTCTCATCTACACTGCCCACTAAATGATCGTCCTAATAACAGCCCTAATTATGTTTCTGCCCAGAATATTTGTAGATAACATTAACTCTTGATCTGTTTAATCTAGTTTTCCAGGTGGCAACAGATTTAAAAACAGGTTTTTAAAAAAGATATGACTATTACATTTCTAATAATAGGAGAGTGTGATCTCAACATTGCCTGTTATTTAGTGACACATGGTACAATCAGTTGACAGTGGTGGTTGTGAACACAAACTCATAAATACAAATTCATTTTTAAGTTATTATCCATCTGTGTTGCCTGATTTAACTCTTTGAATATTGACTTGCATCTTTTTTTTTTTTTTTTCTTTGCTGAAATATCAGTATTTAAGGTACTTTTGGTATTTCAGATTCCTTGCTTTGAAGCTCTCCCCCCAAGGAACCACTCAGCATTCCTGAGGAACATATATATCTTTTTCATCCCAGATCTTTAATCTCTTACAAGAGTATCTGAATCAGAGCCACAGTCTCATGGGTTCAGCCCTCACTCTCCAGAGGTTCCCTGAAGCACAGTATTTGCATCCAAGGTCATAACATGAACCATGAAAATATTTTGAGGTCTGAGAAAATTGCTGTATAGGGAGAGCAAGGTCTGTTTATCCAAACCAAGGATTAGCTGCAACCTGGGTTTTGGAGAATGACCATAATAGGTACTTTTGTCCTTTGCAAGGGCAAAACATCTATGGAAAGGGCTTTCAGTTTGGTTGAGAACTCAGGCCAATGAACAGATGTCAAAATCCTTCAAAGCCCTTCAGATCAGAAAGGCCAATGTATCAGGAGACAAATAGAGTTAACCGGTGGAACAAGATATGGAAAGAAGCGATGGTTTTGCCATCTCTACATATCATTCTGAAAAATAAACATTGAACCAGACCCGAGCATTGAACCATCTAAGGGTGAGGAAGTATATTACTGTAGGCTATTTCAAAAAAGATGTCAGTTTTTTTTCTCGTTTTTAGAACCTCGGAATCTCTTAACTAGGTGCATCATGCTAAAATGGTACTGTCTAAGACTGAACAAGCTCCATTTCTACCAGTGCTTCCATCCTTTGAGCTGGCACATTCCTTCTTTGTATGATTTAGAGTAACATGATAATAATTATTAATGGTATTTTTCTTTCTCTAAAAGGCACAGTACACATTACTGTACCACTCTTTCTCCTTGCGCGGCACCCAAATTCCTTCCATAAAACACTGCAATGTTGTACAAAACTGACCAGCCCAGACTGGGTGCTTGAAAGTGCAACCATGATTTTAATTTCTACAACTTTTCTGTCCCTAAGCACTCCTTTGAGCCCTCCAGTTATCCCACGTTGAGTTAACAAACTTCAAAGAAGTCTGTTCTAGACACATCTGTCTTATGGGATCTGGATTAATCTCCTTTAGGAGTGACACGTGCAGATCTGTGCTGGGGGCTACCTTTGCTCAGTCCTTCAGATTGAGGAAAGTTTTGAATAGAGTTTGTCTTAAATTGTTGGAAATGAAATCCCCTTCATGTATCTCCCTAAAACATGGAAAAATAAACGCTGTTTTATTTGCTTTACTTCAGCATCAATTTGTAAACCTTGTTACATTACAGCCTTAAACAGGAGAAATTTCATTTCGCATGAAGTTTGTTACCTGGCCCCAGCCTGATGTTCAATTCATTAAACAGCCCTCCCAGAAAAAAATCTCAGGAACCTGTTCTAAAGCCTTTTAGTGTGAACCACTTAAGCATTGGTACAGATGCTGAATGAAGTGCTTTCATCTCCCTCTGCTTTGTCTGTGCCTTAGGGAACCTGTAGTTTTTTAAACTTGTCCCAACACTAGTGACTCAGGCAGGCTAAGGCAGACTCTCTTATTTGCTTATGCCTCTCTCAATGTTCTGACTTACTGTGTGTTAGTTTGGGGATATGAGCAGAATTTGTCAAGGCACTTTAAATTTTGCTGACAGATTTTGAGGGGCAACTTAATCATAATGTGTTATCATCATTACTATTACACACTAGCCCTTAAAGCCACAGAAATCTTGGTGGCTTCAGTAAAAGTTTTTGGTGGCCAGAAGCTGATTAGCAGATGAAATGAAAGATTTGAGCATCTGAGCAATAGGTGTGTCACAAGGTCTCAGATCCCTTAGGGACTCTGCTAGTCACTGAGTGAGAGCTGGCCTTTGCACCACAGGCCACAGCACCTCAAAATTGAGCAGTTCCTTCAGAAGTAAAAGTTTTTATGTCTGGAACGGAGGCAGTTGTGACAGAGCTGAGACAACCTCCTCTCAAGTCTCATGCTGTACCTCCTAGGCCATATGTATTTTCCTACAAAGCTGGAAGTCACAAGTTCTCAACTATTAGCAACCAGAATAGGTGGCTGGGGTGATGATGAAGAGGTACAGATGACTCTGGAACTTCCAATCCTCTCAGCAGAAGGTTTATCACAGTAAATTCCATTACCTTAAATTGGTCTGGACATGATAAGCCCCTCTGAGTTAATTTTTTAAAATCTCTACTCTCTCTTTTAGGGAAGGAAAGAAGTAAGCATGCTGGTTCAAATCTGACTTTCTCTGTAGAGCTGTATTCTCTGTTTCTGTGCCTTTTATTTTGTTTCCAATGCTTGGTATCTCCATTAACACACTAGGTACAGGTCTGATAGACAGCTGCTATTCTTGGTCCTGTTGACACATTTCATTGTAGTAAAATGACAGTCACAGCTGTAACTTCTTACAAGAAAATGGCCTAAATATAAAATAAGGGCTGGGTCAGTAAAACCACAACAGTTAAAAAGTGGCTGGCACTAATAACTTGACTGGAAACAGGTCTAGGCTTGGTGAAGCAAATGAGAGAGGCTGCTGCTGCTTTCCCTGTCTTCTAAATAAGTATAGAGTCAGCCTTTCCAAGAAAAGGCTTCCCCTCAAGGAGCGAGTCTGTCAGCCCTCCCCAAGTGCCTTCAGGCACCTGTGGACTCAGTTCCTGAATGTGCCTATGCACAGTGCAGAAACAGACTGAGTTTTGGCAGGAAGATAACAAAGTGACTATGTGCACCCACAGTTTTGCTCTCTTTTTATGGGAAGTTAGTCACACTTTACAGTAGAGTGCATTCATTAATAGATTAAGAAATGATTCTTACTCCTTTTAATAAATGACTAATTTTATAGAGTCCAACAGGTTCTGAGTCACTTATCAGAAGAACTTGCAACCAGCTTTAACACTTTCTCTGTCTGTTAAACTGCCTTAAAGTCCTACTGTTCATGTCTGCAGCACTGTTTGTGAACCATTCTATACTCATGTCCAAAAGACAGGACAAAAAAACTGACAGTCTCATGGCAACAAGTGGTTTTTATGCAAGATTCAACATCGTGGGTCCTTGAATTCTGTATCCACCCCCCCCC
>VYXF01006310.1:249069-333770 GCA_013397295.1 Polioptila caerulea | reverse complement strand
CCACCCCACCCCCCAGTGATTCTCTGAATAGTGCTGTCTGAGGAGTTATTTCATTTTCTCTACCCATGGACCCCCAACATCAACGATCTGGGGATTCATTACAAGGTTCCTTCAATATAAATAAAGGCTCAAATTTGGGGCTGTGGTGAATATTCCTGTTTTTTCTGAAGACATTGCAGAGCTATTTTATAATGTGACTCTACTAGTCTGACACTCTTCAGCTCTAACTCAAACCTAAACAGTAAAGCTGATCTCCCATTCACCACATGCCACTGAAATTTTGGACACTGTGAGCAGTTTGCTGTGACTATGGCACAGGAAAAAACTAGATGTAGGATTCTCCTTCTCCTCTGATCCTTCTGCCTAAATATTAGACATTTGGGAAGGCTGTATGTTCTCCAAATGCCTTTTGCCAGTATCAGAGATGAATATACTATGGAGGAGGAGAAGGAGACAGGAAACAGAGCCTGGAGAAGTCACGTAGCTTGCTCCCACACCACCACCACACCGGAATGAAAGTCATTGTCTTTCCTCACAAACATTGGCCTAAGCTATCTCTCAAAACTTTTCAGCCAAATGTGAGACAGTTCAGGTGTGGGAACAGGCTGCCTCATGCATCCTCCTTATTTAAAACAGGGGAGCCAGGTAAAATTTCAGCAGTTACAAGGGACTGGCTACATCTGCTCCTTGTGGAGTAGTGTGTAACACCACAGGGGCTTGCTGGATCTCCACCTCCACAAATGAGCTGAAGGAAGGGTGCACCAACTGGGCAGCCAAACCTGCTGAGAGCAGAGTGAAAGTTGCAGCTTTATTTGTCAGAGCACTGTGTTTCTGAGCTGCATTCACAGCAGCTCCTCAAAATGTCCAAGGTCAAATCTTTCTCCAACAGTTCAGCTCTGGCCAAACTTACAATGATGGGAGATGCATAGCCCATAGCTTTGATGTGCCCTGAATGCTGAGGGTACAATTTAGTGCAGCCTTGAGTCCGTGGCTGGCTACAAACATGCAGCAGTGCACGACCCGGCCCCCTGACCTGTGTAGCCAACTTTTCCTACAGAAGTTCTTCTGCTGACAAGGAGCAAGAGCAGAGGGAGCAAGAGCCCTGAAGGATCATGCCCTGCCACTCAACACAACATTCTCCCCTTTAAGAGTAGGGTCTCACTATGGGAAATCAGTACCAAAGCAAAGAAAAAAATTCGAAGACTTATCCTTTGTAAGAGACATGAATAGCCTGATTTATGTAAGCTTCTTCATCAGTGTGGGAATTGCTCTGCCTTATCCTATCTCTGCTGTGTATCTTCCCTTTGCAGCAGAGGAGTATTAATTAGCAGAATAGCTAAGATTTCTCCCATTTCTCTAAAAAAGTAAAAACTATTTGAGAGGGATTTTTACCCCGTTAACGAGTGTAACAACCTATATCCTAGTGCCTGTGGGACATTTTGTGTTCTGCTCAACCTTCCTGCAGCCACTTAGGCTGATGCCAGTAAAGTGAGATTGCAAACACATGGCCAGAAAGATGCAGGGATTGTCCTGTGGAAAGTGTGGACTCACATGGAGCCTCTTTTGCAGATAAGGCTTCTCTCATCTGCCTTACTTAAAGCATAGAGTTTAACTGAGAGGATCTCCAGAGGTCCCTTACAAATTCAAAGATTCAGTGATGATCCTGTGATCAGGAAAAGTCTGTCAAACACTGGGAAAACAGGTAAAATTTTCCCCATGCTGGTTTTCTGACTTTACTCCTTAGTTGTTGGTGTTTTGCTGGTGTGTGTTTCAGAGTTTTGGGGCAGTGGGGGTGCTTTTGTATTGTTTCATTTTTTTTTACTAAAAATAAAATGAAAGTGAAACATTTGGTTTCTGATTGAAATCAATGTTCTTTACAAAGAGAAAATGAAATATTTCAGTTTTTTTCATTTTGGCAAGAACAACTTCAAAATATTGTGTTTGGCTTTAGCTGTGTTCTACCGTTGGACTCCAAAATCAATTATTTGCATGGCCCTAAGTGTAAGGTAAATTTCATCAATCTCCATAAAGTGAAGAAATTTAACAACCAAATCCTTTCAATGACAGGATACATTTACTGTCAGAGGAGCAATACACTAAGACTGTTTTCCAGCACTTAAGAATCCTCAAATTCTGCAAAGCATGTGAAAACCAATAGTGGAAGGCAAAGGAGCACATGTGCTGTAATCTCATAACATAACATAAACTACAAATATAACTTCTGGAACTAAATATTGCCCTTTGGATGTTTTCTCCTTGAGGCTAAGAGAGAAGTGAATAGAAATCTCCGGTAACAGATGTATCCCTGCCACAACATTTTAGTTAGGATCAGAGGGATGCAATAAGAGGGTTTGGCTGATGCCTTGGACCATCTTTAAAGAAGTCAGAAAGAGGAGGTGAGGAGTGGAGGGCTTCCACTGTGGGTATAAGAGTGGCTTCAGAGCATGAAGCTTTGCTGTGAAATTGAGTAGCAAACCAGTCAATTGATTATTAGTTGGGATCTTCCCAACCCTAGTCCCTGGGATGACAGTGGAACAAATTCTTCTGGAAGACATATCTGGACATAAAGGAGAGAAAGATTACTGGCCTGGCATCTTGATCACAGAATTATCATCGCTTAATCATAGAATAATAGAGTTGGAAGGGACCCAGAAGGATCATCAAAGTCAAACTCCTGGCTCTGCACAGGACAACCACAGTTCGTATGCCTGGACATGGCTTCCAGGAGAAGCCCCAGTACCAAGGGCAAATCATGTCTGACCTGTCTGATTGTGTCCTTTGGGGAGATGACTGGCTCAGAAAACAAAAGCCTGTTAGCAAGGCTTTAAACACACTGTCCCATAACACCCTTGTGCTCAAATTGGGAAGGCCTGGACTTGGAGGATGGACCACAAAGCTGGTGAGAAAAAATCTATCTGAGCTTTCCCACTGAAAGAATAATGGCCAATAGCTTGAACTCATCACCGCTTATGAGTGACATTCTTTAGTGTTTGATAAAGCGGCTGATGCTGTTTGATATCTTTATTAATAGCATGTATGATGGAACAGAGTGAACCCACGGCAAGTACACCAACAACACCAGAGTGGGGAGAGGAAATAGAAAGCAGGCTCCTATTCAATGATGTGTCAGCAAGCTGATGAAACAAGCTGGCAGAAACCTCATGAAGTTTAATGAGTGCAAGATGAGTGCAAACGTGTAAAAATCCCAACCAGCACTGTGGATTGTGGACAAACTGCCTGGAAAGCAGCTCTACAGACAGAAACCTGGGGGTCCAGGACAACAAGTTTGGGTGAAGAAGGTCAGGACCATCCTGGGCTGCATCAGAAGATGTCAGCTGGTTCAGGGAAGTGATATTCCTCTACATGTAGTGCTTGTGAAGCTGCTTCTGTAGAACTGGATCAGGTTGTCCAAAGAGGCTGGGGAAATCTACATCCTTGGGTATAATCAGATCTTGGCTCACAGGAGCCCCCACACTCAGATCTAGCTTAGAAGTTGGCCCTCCTTTCAGTAAAGGGGCTGGATGAGGTGACTGTAGTGGTCTTTATCACCCAACTTTTTTCTATTAATTTCTACTTAGCTTTTCAGACTGGTATTGTTTGAGGCCCTAGTTACAGTATTGTTTCAAATGGCTGGTGATTTTTGAGGATTAAATGCTCACCAATGGAAAGGGTAAGCAACAGCTACAGCCCTCTCTTCATTGTGTAAATTTATTCTTGCCTAGAAGAGCACTGAATGCCTAAGTACATCCTTGAGCTGCCTTAAAGACTGACAAAAGTGCACCAAAGGTGATGAAAGGCATTCTGGACCAGCCTGTGGAGGTTCAAATCGTCACTTCCCACTGCCTGGGAAAGAGCTCTCTATTCACCAGCTTATCTGCTACTCTTGGTTTAAGTGCTGGAAGCGAAACCAAGAGGTCTCTAGGAAACTGAGGCATTTCCAACCCACATGATTGTTGGATAAGGCCTTTAGTGCCATCTGAATGACACATATCTGAAGTGCTCAGATGAGTAGCAAATGAACAATATTTCAGCACAGTGCTGCAAAAATGTCAGTGACACTTGATAAGCTCATCTGTCAAGCAAAAAGAAAAATCAGCAATAGCTCTTGAGAAAAAAATGCTCTTTTATTTCTACAAAAACCCCAAATGCCTGTGCTTTATATCACCAAAACTAATTTTCCTTGGTTTTAAAGCGTTAAAAAGAATTCTAAGACTTTGGCTCACAAAGAAATTAATAATTTTCTTTTTAATAAGCAGTTATGGCATTAGTCATCTCTTCTGATTCACAATGAAAGCTACAGGGCACAGTGGGATGTATTTACCCAGAGAGGTGTTGAATTTTGTCAGACATGTAGACTTTTTAAAGTATTATTACTTTAGGTTTCATATGTGAAGGAAGAAAGGCACAAAGGCTTCAGAACTGGAAATGGCTGAGTACAGCTAAACAAACAATGTGTCAGAAAGAAAGTTCTTCAGAAAGTCCTGGCCCTTCTTACGTCAAAGGTCTTTTGTGGGTTTTTCTACACACTTGTACCTCCTTTAAAACTTCCATGAATGACAGCTCTGGCCCTCCTTCTTTCAGCAGGAGCCTCCTAGAGGGTGTCTCTCAGCCATGGCTCATCAGGATAATTGTCCTTGTTTTCCTGTGCTTTCTCTGCTAGCTGCTACAGGTTGCTCAGTGTTCACTTTCCTGGCTGTGCAGGAGTTCAGTGTTGGCAACATGGATGAGGCCATCTTATCCAAGTAACTCCCAGTGGGATATGTAACTTCTGGGATCCAGGTTTAAAGACTTTATGAAGGCACATGTTCCCACCTTCCTTCAGGATGCCACAACCCCCAGCTTCATTACCTCCATCAGGGTATTTAAAAAGGCCCAGGGTACTGGTACACTTGCAGGAGGTCTGGGTCATGTTGTGATGAGGCTCTGTAGCAGACCTATCTTTATGAGCTCTCTGATTTCTTGCTGATGCATTGGGAGGAGTTTATAAAATTTAGGCCAAACAACACCAACTTCTACACATATTATGTGTAAGTTGGTGTGTACCACTATCATCCCTTAACTCAACATGAACCTCTGAAGCTAAACTGGCTTTTCCATATATGTGGGGTTTGAAGAGGAATAAAAAAATTACTGCTAGCTGTAAATAGTATGTAAAAACAGCTGAATAAAAACTACTCATAAGACTTGTTTGAAGGAAAAGAAACCTATGGAAATAAAGTAAATTCGAAAGCATCCTTTGAGTTGCGATGAGTTGGGAAAAAAATATTTTGAAACCTGAAAATAGATGCTGACTTAGGTGCTTCTCCTCAGCTTCTTCACAGTCAAAGGAGTCAGAATAATGACTTTCACCACAGTGAGAAGGTGATTTGAACACAAGTCCTTCGTCTCACCTTCTGGTCTTACCCTCAAGCTGCCACTTGTCTCCTCAGAGCAGTGGGGCTAAATTATGTGTCCCACCTCTCTGCTTGTTCCAATTCTTCAGTCAATGTCTTAAGGGGCATTTTTGGGGGATTTTTTGATTGTTTGCTTTAAAGGACACAGTGGTAACCTCTGAATTAATATACTCTAAATGCTACATATCAGAGCTCAAATTAAGAAAGAGGCTGGACTGAATTACAGCTAAGAAGTAAATTCCCGATTAAGTCAAGTTAGCAAATCACTTTTTAAATGGTGTACATCTGTATAATGCCTCAAATATTCAAGGTTTAGACCTTCAGTTTTACTCTTGAACTGTTACTTCTAAATGATCCCAGTTTTTCTTTTTCTATTTTTCTATTTTTCTTTTTCTTTTTCTTTTTTTTTCTTTTTCTTTTTCTTTTTCTTTTTCTTTTTCTTTTTCTTTTTCTTTTTCTTTTTTCTTTTTCTTTTCCTTTTGCTTCCTTTTCTTTATCTTTTTTCTTTCTTTCCTTTTACTTCCTTTTCCTTCTCTCTTACCTGTGTTAATTTTTTTTTAAAGTTTGTCTCTATTACCATGCAGACATTATAGCTGGTTTGTCTGCTGAAAAATTGTACCTGAAATTTTGGAGCAGTTCAAAAGCTTGCAAAGAAGTTTAATGCTTATAAAAGTGAAAGAGCAACAGCACTGGCCTGACTCATATCCTGTAGGAGTAGGTGCTAGCATAAACCTCCCTACATATATCTGCTGGTTCATCTCTGGCCTTTTAACAAGATGCAGTCTGTATTAACTCATTGCAGTGCAGTAATTGCAAGCTTTGGTAAGAGTCTTTTTTTTCCTGGTTTAAATCAGCTTTTTCAGCAACTACTGAACTAAATTTTTTGCCATCAGCAGTTTTTATTATTGTGCACAATTAGAGTGCTTGAGCCAAAATATGACAGATTTTCCGTTTAAAAATTACTGCATGTGTTAGTAAATGTATAGCTCACCAACCCCCTGCGAGATTTGGGGTGGATGGGGTGTTTGCACGCAGAATGTCCCCTTGCATGCAGCGTGTTCCCTACCCCTCTAGTCTCTGTTGTGCCCTAGAGATGCAGCCTGACTTGTGATAGAAGCTCCATCGGGAGAATCTGGTGAAAAGGAGCGTTTCTGCCCGAACCCGTGGGAGATGGGGGAACACGCTCCTACGGGGAGCGCTCTGTCTGCCTCTGCTCCGCCCGCTGCTGCAGCAGTGCCCAGGCAGGTGACAGTCACCCCTCTCCTCATGCAGAGGGTTCTGGTGTCAGGGCATGCCAGGTCAGTCATGTTTGGCTTGCACCTATATTCTTCCTCTTGCTGGCACTGACCAGCGAGGAATATTTATTGTGGATACCGCTGTGCTGCTCTGGTCTGTGTCCAAGAGACAAAAACAGGAGGAGGACCAGAAATCCTGTGCTTTGCTTTGAAAGTTCCTCCATGGTTGCATTTCCTCTCCAACAGGGCCCTAGAGGAGATGAGATGAGCATATGTTTATGTTTTCCAGTTATTTTCTACAATGGTCTTCACTGGAATGTTCATTCCAGCTTCGTCAATGAATTTTTATTTTGCTACTCAATGTGTTCAAAGTAGTTTTCCCTCCTCCGCCTTCCTGTTTTCTCTTTTTTTTTTTCTTTTTTTTTTTTAGATTTCTTTTGTGGTGCAAACACAAGCTTTTGTAATTACTTTATTGCGACAATTCAAAAGTTTTGTCTTTCCATTTGACTTCCTAAGTCCCTGTAGGACTGGTCTAGAGTGTGGAAATTCACAGTTTTGAGAAAACTGGTGTAACACAGGATGCTTGTTTAGAGCACTTCAGGGATCAGGAAGATCAAGGGCCCGGATCACTAGTAGGAGTGAGGTAACTAAATGGTTTTAATGGCCTTGTCTAGGCAGAGTAGGGCATCTGGAGTCACGCAGTGCCACAGTACACAATGGGAGACAAAGTGGCAGAATCTTGTCCAAAGTCACCTGAGATACCGCTGAGTTTATAAAACATTCATGCACTTAAAAAAACCTGAATAAACACACAAAGGCCTGGAATGATTCTTAGCAGATCTGTGAACAGCCTGCTCCAGCATTACCTTGATTTTCTCATACTGATAATATCTACAAGAGCAGGGTGTTGGAAATGAGAACAGATCATTTTTCAAAAAGAAAAAAAATTACATTCATTAATTTGCAAGTGATATAACTTTTTCTGGTACTTTCCCTTCAAATTGAAAACACTTGTCAGGCATATTTCCAGCATGGCATGAGGTGAATTAGTAGCAAGATTATGATGAACATAAAGAAAACACTGTCAGGTTCAATTCCGCTCTATATTTGGGGTTTGGGGAAAAAAGCCAACAAAACAAGGCACCAAAATCAATGGGAAGATTTATGGCTGGTTTGTTTTTCAACTTTGACAAAAATGGTTAAGGAAAATGGGAGTGCAAACCCTGCTGGAGGGGTGATCAGAACTCATGCTGCAGCTCTATGTTGTTGCAGAGGCTCCCCAGCCATGGGATGAGATCCACCTGGAATGCAGAGCACTGCAAAGTCTACGTGACCCAGCACAGGTTTAGCAGCTATGACTTCCTCTGGCATTACCTCTCCTCCCCTCCCCAAAAAATAGGTCTATAGGCACCTGTCTGAAACACATGTGTTTAAAAAAAGCTGCTTCAGGCTAGCAGCCACCTTCTCCTCTGGGAGAAACAAGGGAGAAGGGAGGGGGAGCTTTTACAGTGAAATTTAAGAATGAGATTTGAGTGCTTGTTATTAACAAACCAGCTGTGGCCTGACGGCTGCGAGTCCACTGTGCAGGCAGCTCTGCCCATGAGGTGTGACCTCTGAGCAAGCCCCCAGAAAGCAGCCTGATCTGCTGGGGACAGCCACAGGTGAAACCAGCTCAGGGTTTGCAGCAGCAAAATGTTTCTCTCATCAGCAGATACTGGTATGTTAAACCTGACACTCCCAGTGTTTATGAGAGGCAGAGGAGAAACTGGTGAGGAGAATAACCCTCCAGTGCTTTGGGGAGACCACACTCAGCCTTCTGAAGCATTTTTCTCTGTAAAAATAGTGACTGATCACTTGGGTTGCATAAGTGGGTCAAACTATATTATTCAAGTCCAGTTGTAATGAGCTGAGCCCTTGCAGTCAGTCAGACCAGGGCCATCCTGTAATCAGGCATGGTTATTTTAAAAGCCAACAGCTCTGGTGGGGCAGAGGCTGACATCAATTCGGCCACTGTACCTTTCCCAGTCCCTGCCAAGCATCCCAAGGTGGGCAAGAGATGCACTAATTAAAAAAAAAATACAGCAACCTCCAAACCCAGGATGCTGCAAAAAAGGGCATTAAAGAATCCACTCCATAACCATAAGTGAGCAATTTAAAAGACAAATTCAGAGTCTGAGGGCAGAGAGAGCCAAATGTTCCTTTTCCTGTCATCAAATGTTATTTACTCGAATGTGCAAACAATGAACAGAAGCTTTTTTTACTCCTCACGAACTGTGTAAATTACTGTTTAAAACAGTTCTCCAGGGCTGCTGATCAAGTCCATGCACAGAGTTAAAATACAGCCCACCACACTGCGGCATTTATTCCTCTTAATACCTGAAGCTCTTCTTCAGTGAAATCCACAAACAAGACTTCTTGTTATTTGTCAAAGAGGGCCTTTTGTCTTCTCAGCACGCACCATCAATCTGATCCTTTAAAGATTGCATGCACCAGCCAATCCACCAGTCTGAAAGTGTATTCAGAAGAGCTTAGCAATAGCAGTAAATAAGATGTTTTGCTCAAGCTGTTAATTATATCCAGGACAGGCTAGGAAATTCTTCACAATAATCGTCAATATTGAGTGCTTGAAAAATAGCTCCTCGGGATACTCTTCTGCAATTATCACCAATGTATGTGAATGAGAATCATGTATGCCAACAGACACCCCATTACTTGACAAATCAAGACATTAAAAATCAGCTCAGTGAGATGCAATTTTGCTTGTCTGGCTCATACTTCACATATTATGGTGAACAGCCTCAAAATAATAATAATGAAGAATATGATCTGTTGTGTTACCACTCTGAAGGTCACTTGAAAGCGGTTATTTCATGCAACGTTGCCAATAGAATGTGTTTATATTCTGTTGCAGACTCAACAATATCAAGGCTATCATATTTTGGATGGTGTTTTAATGGCAGCAAAGACAGTTGCATTTTATAGCAAAAGCACTTTAGAAATGTGACAGAAACTCAGTGACATCTGATTTTCTTCTTGAACATTCTGCATTTTTTAAGATTACATGCTGATTTCTTTTAAGCCAACAGAAAAGCTCTCTGACTTTCACAGGTGATCTCTATCCAGTTTTTTAGGATGCCCTGAGGCACCCTAGGTATTTGTACCACATCATACTTCTCTGAAGTATTAGTGATTAATATCCAGTCTTGCATCTGATTCTGTGCATTAGTTTGTGAATAAACTAGTGCCTATCTGAGGATGGAGTCGTCAGGAAGACCATGAAATAATGGGAAACTAGCATGACCATTCTGATGTTTCCTATATACTGCTGCTCAGAACAACTTATTTGGCTGCAGCTCAGAGCATTCAGAAACTGGTTTTATGATTGTTCTGATTGCAACAATTCACACCACACCATTTAATCATCCACCAGCTCCTAAACCAGCTTGGCTCCAAGCTTGCTGTAACTTTTTTGTAAGTTTGCTCAGCTCGTATAGTGCCCAAAACTGACACTGCAGTAAAGCTAAAGTGCCATGGCAACTTTCTTGGCCTGGCTTCAGACCTGCTGCTTTAGAGGCACGAAGGACAATGGGTGGGAAGGTAGAAAAGGGGCCCAGGAGCCGCAGGTGACAACTGTGACAGGGCTATAGGAAATGTGGAAGGTGACCAAGGTAACTGGGAGCTGCAAAACCCCTCTGACAACAAATGTGCTAAATGTTCCCAGCAAGGAAAGCCACATACTAAAGAGAAGAAAATAGTCTGCTGTGGTTGTGTTGAAGGCCTCCTGTGGAAAAAACCCAAGGGGGGATTTAGTCTGCCGGTCAAGGGTACAAAATTTTGACACTGCCGCCCATAGTTTAGGCTGCTGTGACCAAGTCTAGGTTACAGTGGAAAGAGGCCACTATGATATCTGTGATAACCACCTGAAGAGTGTAGCAAGTAGCCTGTTAAAAGTCTTATGTCTGTTAATTTTGAATCCATTCAATAAGTAATGGATTTTGTAATAGACCTAATGGGCCATTATTAAGAACTTGTGAACAAGAGAAATCTGGGGTACAAGCCACCCCAAACAGAGGTACTGCCAGAAATCGGAGTCAAAGGCAGGACTTGTCTAAGCTCTCATCTCCATTTGTAACAAATTCCCCCAGGAACTTTCTACAGAACTGGAGGCAGTTCAGGCCTTGCTTTCTTGTAGCCCAGCAGCTTTCCTCGTGCACCCTAAAATGAAGATCATGGATCGTAAGATTTTTTCCTGCAGTAATCCCATTATAATGACAAAACAAGCTTAGGAAGAGGACTAAACTATGAAAAAAAGATTTCCCCACAGGCTTAATTTCAGCTTGATCTCCTTTGCTACAAAATTTTTTCTTGGTAATCTATCTTATTTGGAGAATTATCTTCTATATAGCTCTTAAGTTGTCATTGTCTCTGAGATTCGCTGAATAATCTACTCCACTTAATAGTTTTTTAAGATTTACAAACAGAATGCCCTACTGAATTTCATTTGGCAGAAGAGTTCATGCACATGAATGAATTTGCCTTTCTTTAAAGTATATCTGAAGCAAGACAGCAGTTGAGAAACTGTAGGAAAATAAGATTTAGGTCTGATCTACATGGGGAAGTGACCAACAGATTATGTGATTCCAAGATAATTCCCTAGGCAGGCACTATGTTCAGAAATAGAAGGAAATTTATGCTGGAATAATTACTCTACTCTGATTCTAAAATTTATTAGAAGAGGTCACATATTCAGGGCTAGATACTCTTTATTGTTCTTGTATTTCTTCTGCCCTCTAAGGATTTGGATAGGGGGAATTTCTTCCTATTACAATTATAAGGAATTATCTTGTATAAACAGCAGTTAATTGGTTAGGGCTTTGCAAGCCAAAGAAAGGTTAAGCTCTCTTTCATAAAAACTTCAGTGAGATACAGGAGGAACAAATGTGCATCCCCTGGTGACTGCCTGCTGTTGCTTTCTTGCTCCCTAAATGTAGTCCTTTGGTTGCCTGCAAGATACTCCTGTAATGTTTAGAAATATTTTAGGGAGGGGAATGGAAGGACAGAAGATGTTTTTAGTGACTCCCACAGAAAATAGTGGGGTGGGCTGTGTGTGGCTACAGCTTTCTGCTCCAGAATAAATTGACCCACAAAACTTTCTTATCTGATGAAGAATTGCAAGCAAGATTGTACCTTATGATGTTGGAAGGACTATTGGATTTTGGCTTTGTTCTTCACTGGATATTCAAAGGACTTTAAGCTCTAATTGCATTGGTTTCTCTGAATTAGAAGACCCTCTTGCTCTATTTTAGCAGCTCTTCTTAAAGATGGAAGGTGCTTGAGGGGGCTGTTCCCTATGGTGTGATTTGGTGTGTTTCTGTGGAAGAGCAGGCTTTGTGTTAAGTGGCCTGGCCTTGTGCTGACACCAAGAGTGGGGCCGCCTTGGCAGACAGAGGATGCAAGCAGATATGTCTGTATTTGGTCCCCTGAATCTTATTCCAGGGCCTGCAACATGGTACTGGCATAATGATGGTGTTCTGCTCTCCTCCTGCTCTCTCATGCTCTGCTTCATGATGCCTGTCCCTGAGAATAATAATTGCTGTACAATAGAGCTACAATAAAGGGCAAGGTAAAGTCTGCAGGTAGAGATACTTTCCCTTATTGGACAAATAATGTAGTTTGGAAAAGCAGACAGGCTTTCGGGTAGGGAAGAGGTTTTTCAGGCTTGATAGAGAAGCTGCAAATTTCAAAACTGAATAGGGATTGTGAACAAATGCCCTGAGTGTAATCAGATATTTTTCAGATGATTGGAAAGGACGTTGTTGGGACCTGTGAAATAGACTTACATTAAGTAGGAAAAGAGAGACAGTGTCCTCTTTTATGCCTATGGGACAGGGAGACTTTATTGAGGAGAGGAAGTTTATGAAATGTTGTAAAAGCAGTATCTCCACCAAATCCATGGTATTCATTACCCAGCGAAGTTATGAATCTCTATTCCCAGGCTTAGTAGGAGTGGGATTTGAGGTCAGAATGAGTCTGCTATGAATGAAGAACAGAGATCTAGAAACAATAGTAGCACTAGCAGAAGCTTATGCAGAAAAGGAAATTTAAATTAAATTACTTTTAAACCAGTTTTGTCTGGAAGGTCTTTATGGTAGAAACATTCACTGAAATACATTCCCTCTGTTAAAAAAGGCTCTGTGGGAACCAACTTTTTATATTTCAAAGGAAAGTTGGTGATTCAATTTTTTTTTCTTTTTAGGAATGGAAGATGAAAAAATGACAAAAAGAATAAACCATTTAGAAGACAATGTTGAAAATAGAAAAATAATGCTTCTGGTCAGCATAATTTTTGGGAAAAAAATTAAAATACTATGTTTTTCTGGGACTTAGAATGTCTGAAAAGTTCTTAATACAAAATAGAAAGGTTGCTTTGAAATAGAAAACAAAATTTCATCTCAAAAAGGCTGAATAGGAATGCTTTTGACTCGTGGCTTCTGACCAATTTTTTGAAAATAACATGCATGGAAAAAAAAAAAAAATTTCAGAAAAGAAAAGTTTGTCTTAATGCAAGCAGCATTTTCCAACTGAGCGATATTTCACTGTAGAACCAGATTAGCTCATGAAATTTAAATCTCAGTGTCCTGATTGACAGTGGCTGGTTGGAGAGCAGGCATGAGGGTCCTGGGCTCGCTCCCGCTGAGTGCTGTCAGCTGCCTCCAGTCGCGGGGCACAGCCCAATTATAAATACACAGAGATGCCTGAAGCCCACCCCAGCACCAGGCAGCACAGTTGCCAGCACTCAGAAGTGCAGACAAGTGTGACCAAAGCACCATAGACAAATCAAATTATGTCCACAGCTGGTGCAGAGAAAAGCCGTGTGTAGCACACGGGTGGGGTACATCCCGGCCACGGCCCTGGGCTGCTCCCAGCGTTATCCATGGCTCTGAGGAACACACAGCCTGGAGACAAACAGCTCTTGTGCCCGGAGCAGGCAGAGGGAGAACGGCAGCAGGGGCTCCTGATGAGTGAGTTGGAGTGACAGCGATAACCACCCAGAGACCTCTGCTCCAGCTGTCGTGGTAAAACACGATGCTCGCCTTGCTGCCCTCATTTTTTTTAAGGGGCCTTTTTATATTTAGCCTTTTTAAACGTATCCATTAATTAGCGGCCAATGAAAACAAGCGACAACTACCACTGGGCCAAGCAATTCAGCAGCTAAGTGGTTTTCAAGTTTCTCTCCATGTATTTTTGCTGATTAGAGTAAGTGAATCATCTGTTCTGGCTTAACTATTCAGTCAGCATAGCCTTCCAGTCATTCCCTAATTTCTGGGAATTTGTTGATTATTCTTAAGGATTACTGGAATGTGCCTTCCTGTAGGTTGCTCTTGCCCTGGGTTTTTAGATATACTATAGTTGCTCTTAATGAAGTGTAATCAGTCGCTCAAGTCATGCAGTATTTGTTCTATGTATTCTTTAGAGAGAGGCATTCAGCTATGAAATACATAGATATATGTTTGATCAAAATAATATTTCTCTGAAACAACAATATTTGAAAACATAATCTTTGAAACTTTTGAAATTTGCAAGAGGAGTGTAGGAGACTGTTGGGGTGCTCCAGCTGTTGGAGAGCGGGTGGGTTCAATGGATGGATACCAGAGATTTCTAAAGCCAGGTCCTAGAACTTAGAGTTTATTGTATGGGGAGTGAGTACAAAGAGCTCTGCTTGGAGCTGCCAGCTGCAGCTCAGAGCAGGCCCAAGAGAGAAAGAGATAAGGGCAGAGCACAGTAGATAAGAGCAGCAAGAGGGGTGAACAAAGGAGAAGAGCAGGTGAGGAGTGGAAAGAGTAAGAGCAAAAAGAGTAAGAGAGGTAAGAGTAAGAGAAGTAAGAGTAAGAGAGCGAGGTTTCTGTTACAATCACATAAATCCTTTTCTATGTTGAATATTCTAATTCCTACTAACCAATCTAGTACAGAATACAAATCCTATAGCATTTACATACAGCCTATAAGAATCCTTACATTACCATGCCTATCTGAGAGTAGAGGGTCTTGTTTAGACAAGAGGGGGTTACATTCATGCCGGCCATACCATTGTCTTTTTGGTTGTTCAGTAACTGAGGTTTGGTATGTCAAAAGTCGCTTTCATTTCAATCTCGCTTACAGTTTCCATATTCTCAAAATCTTTTGTCAGACAATCATATTTATAAGGTTTTCCTGATTCATCTTCCCCAACAGAGGAGCTGAATCTGACATTGATATGTATATATATGTCTATAAAAAATACCACGATGTTGCACAGCCAACTACTTTGGTTTTCTTTCTTTTTCACCCTTCCTCCAGGATTCCTGCTGCTGTTTGAGGCCACAGCCATAAGCCCCTCATCCCGTCTTGAACTTTGTGTTTTGTACTTCAGTTTGAGATACAAGAGTAAAGGGAGGGGAGCATCACTAGGCAATTTTCCCCACTTCATACAAGAAGAACTCATGGAGAACATTCCCTGAGCCATAGACAGCTGGAATTTGGGAGAGTATATCTGAGAAAGTGCCTTCATATTTTCCACTTTTGCTGAGGAACTGCGGCTTGTGCTAGCAAGGATGGGGTGCTTAGGAACAGGGAGCTTTGGTCAGGGCATGTATGGCTCAAACGAGCCTTACAAGTTACAATTACCAGATGATTTACTGAATGAAAACATCACCAAACCTTCTGTTATTGGTTTGGCACACTTCTCACCATCATCACCACTGAGTAAAACCTTCTGGAATATCACAGCTGGCTGGTCCCCATTTCCCCTGATAAATCAAGACAAATAAGTGCCGAAACGAAATGCAGAATAAGACCTTGAAATTTTGGAAAATCCCCCTGATAAGGTTACTTCACTGCTGTTTCTTAGTGAATGTAGGATATTGTCTACTCTTACATTTTTTCATAATGGACGTTGTGGGGGAGGCAGGAAGGAGATGTAAAAAAAGTTGCAGCAAATGCAACTTCTCCCTGGTGACAGCTGGAGCAGTAGTGGACCCACACGAGAGTGGACCAGCATTGGGAGAATCTCTCTGAGCTACCAATAATCCGTTTCTTAGCCTTAGTACTGCCTGGCATCTGCTGCTACTTATTTAGAACTGGGGAGCTGCTCAATTAAACTGAACAATAACAATCAGGCTTTAGGGGACATGACTGCTATGACCGTCCTTCTGCATTCAGAGGTCAGAGAAGTTATTGTCTTGAAAAATCCTAGAAACCCTTTGTTGCTGCCTTTCTCAAGGAGAAGATTCCCAGCTTACATCCAACACAGCCTTCTCTGTCCCAGACTGCCTTTGTGGACAGGCAGACGTGCTGCAGCCTGGTCGGCATTCTTGCACACACTCATTGCATTGGTATTTTACACAGCTGATAAAAAATATTTATACTCCAAAGACTTTTGGGGAAGGCCATATCCAGTCTCCTTGCTGGTCATGGTGAATCTTTTGCAACTCACTGTCTGGCAGCAACTTGTAAAATTATGTTTTCACTGCCAAGCTCTTTGACATCAGAGTAGTGCATTTAACCTTTTTAGACATTTTTTATAGCATCATTATGGTGAAATAAGTGACAGGGTAACACTCTGATTAAAAAAAGGTGAAATATATAGGTGATACTGCCACTGATTTGCAGAATTTTGCAATATGTCTCACTAGTGTGTTCAAATTGTGCTCATAAGATACAAAACCCAGCATCATGGTATCAAAGAATGTTTGAAAACATCATGGCACTCAGCTAATGCAGTATCTGCTTTCCCACTGCACAGTTCTCAGCGTTAGCCTCAGCTTTGGACTCATGTTATCCATCTAATGTAGCATCTGATTCTGTGTGGTCCTGAACTCCCTCGACCCCAGAGGCTCAGGCCTGCAGAGACAGGAATGATAAGACGCGGCTGAGCTCACATGCCTTTGGAGAGCAAGGCAGGAAGGAACGCGAGCTGCCTTCCAAGTGGGCCTGCTTGTCCTCCTGTGCTAGGGGGAAAAGTGAGAGGCAGTATTCAGTCCCTGACTTGGACAGAGTTCAAGTATTTCTGCTGGGAAATAAACCCTCAGCATTGTTGAAAGGTGCAAGACAGCCTGTTACCTCAATGGCTGGGCCAGGCCAGCTGAACTGGAGCTCCTGCAGTACAGTTAGTGATCTGTCTAGCTAAACAAAATTTCACTGCTAATCTGCTTGACCTCAGATGTCTTGCCTTTCTTAATCCCTGTTTAAAATATACCTTTCTATCCAGCCCTGGAAGAAAGCACAATGCAAACCAAAACACAAGGGAAGCTTCCTAAGCTATGGCTGACAATGGAAAGGACAAGTTTAACTCTTGCAGGAGAATTGTCGGTACAATTTAGGAGAAAGTTCTTGTTTCCAAATCTTTTAGATGCATCTCCATTGTTGTCATACTGCCTTTGTCTGTTGGACAGTGGAATGGACTGTTTTTATTTCTCAGCAACTTTGGCCTTGACCTACCTGCACTGTAGGGGCCAGATACGTAGAAATGTCCTCCTACTTTTTGGGTGTGGTACAAGTGAAGTCCCTAAGGTTCTGAGTCTTTGCTACAGAAGTCTCCAAGGTTGAGTTAGCATCCTGCAGGAACTTTTGTGGCTTCTGGTATGAGGAGGCTGGAACAGATGTCCTTGTGCTTGCTTCAGGTCCAAGTGGGTTACCACAGCTGCTGGCAGCAGCATGAAGTGGCCAGAGCTTCCCTCCAAGCTCTCCATTTCTCTCTAGAAATGGAAAGAATGAAGGGTCAAGTCATTTTTAGAAAACAGATATTTGCAATAAAACCTGCCTAGAACTTGATGGATGATAAAAGAGGGAGAGAAGGAGCTGCTGGACAGGCCAAGTGGTTCTGGTTTTGCCATCTTCACACCTTTGTATCATGGGTTTGGTGTATCCATTCTTCAGGGGTAAACCCCAATGTAAGAGGAATGCAGTGCCAGACTGGGAGATGGGTTGTGTGCAGGAGAGGTAAAGGATGAGAAATGAGGGTCTCACTTGCCTTCAGCCTACTGCCATCCATTTGACTTTCACAACATCTGCTTCACCCTGCTCTGCACCGGGGAGCTGTCTGTCCCAGGTTGTGCAAATGCTGGTCACAGAGCCCCAGCACACACAGGTCACGAACACCCCTGGGGCTGTCCCAGAGACAGATTGCTCAAGTGATGGTGGGTCTACGTGCAGGTGCTTCAATCAGCTTGAGAAAGACGCAAGATGTCTAAATATGTCAAAACAGCTGGATGCTTTTTCCTTCCTGGATTTCTTTCACATGTCACAGCAGGAGTTTAGACCAGAGGTAGAAAGTGACATGTCCATCCCTCTCACCCACACCCCCTTCAACACACAGCTGTGATGGAAAAATCCAGTTTGACCGAGGGTGCCATCATTTTGTTAGTTTGTTTGTACATGACATTTGTGAAAGTGATTTCCACGTCTATAGGTGGTGCAAGAATTTTCTCTTCCTATGGCTCTAGAATGTGAGGTCAAAGAGAATGAAAGAAAAAAAGAAAAGACACCCATATCCCCACACACACAGAAGCAAAAGAAACACAAGTGTTGAAGTCTTACAAAGATACATACATACTTGATCTCAGAACCAAGCTCAGAAGATGGACACAGGTAGGTTTCTCAAGTTGTTAGAGTACTAAAGGGTCAGATTATTAGGTGTCAACACACATGGTGCAGAAGATGGTACCAATTCTTCTGGAGATGGACAAGCTTGTGTGACAGGCCCATCTTTGGGTTTGTGATGCTGGTCTCCTCAGCAGACTCCATGCACAGGGCTACGCAGTATCCCTTCGTGGACTTCTCTCTTTCTCTAGGACAACCTGTAAAGAATATGTTCATCTTCAAACGCTGGGATTTCTTGGGCCGTTGATCAACAAGGGAAGGTAATGTGAAATCTGTAGTTCATGTGCTGAATTGCCTATGGAGGCTGGAAGTCTCCATTATGTGGAGCCAGCTCATTTTGGCATAAGTCACATTAGAAATATTGCACGGGTGGGCTGTCTCCCAGTGCTGGAAAAAAAGAAAGCAGGGCTGGAAATAAAGACAAAACAAGCACATGAACATAACAGAAAAAACAAACAAACAAACAAAAAGCCCAGCCAAGCAAAAAAACCCACCAAACCCAAACAAAAACCCTAACAATGACAACAACAACAAATTACACTTTAAGCAAACAGACAAACAAAAAACCTCCCCATATATATTTGGGCTGTATCATCAGAAAGACTATGTAAATGTTAAGTAATTCAGGGAAATTTAAATTTCCCCAAATTTGCTACTAGTAATTGGTCATGGCATTGCTGGAGCTCATCAAACTTGGATGTGCAGTGCTGTGGGCCCTCTAGCTCCCCTAGTTGGTTCCTTTTGAACAACAAGCTCGTAACTCCGACCCTCCGTGCCTATGGAGGTCTCCTCTGGCCATGAGAGGCGTTGCAGGTCCTTTTGCATTTTTTGCCCTTCCATCAGTCGTAGGGTATCAAGGAGCTGGATGAATCCATGGGATTCTCTGAGAAGAGACAAATTTCCAACAGGATGGAGGGCAAAGTAGGAGTGACTTAACATGGCACTGCATGTTTATCATGAGGAGGAGTGTGATACAAGGCTAAGGAGGCAAGGCTGCAATTTCCCCCATATACAGCCCAGCTAGCTTCGGGGATGTGAACTATATGAAGTCAGCATTTCAGGGCACTAAAGCAGCTTCTCAGATGAGGCTGTGCTGTATGAGGTTCATATGTGACTTGAGGTGTCCTGGTGTTAAAAAATAAAATTAGCTGATAGACGTTTAGGTCCAGGTGCATCTGGTAGGTGCCTAGTTTGGGCTGGCACATGCACGCTGTCACTGATGTACATGGCAGATACGAGCATTAGCCCACAGAACAGTTTCTGTGAGGTCTGGCTTGACAACATAAGAGGCTTTTGCAGGATGGTATAGGTTTAGTGGTGAATCAGGCAGTCTGAACTTGCAGACTGAAGAGGCTGTGCTGTCACGAGAGGGGGCAGGGGTGGGGAGGTAACACCTAACCCAAAAACATGCTCCCTCCTGATGCGTGTCTGTCAGCAGCAGCAGGAAGGCTGCGTGGGTGCCATTCCCCTGTCATCCCAGCTGCCCTGTCACTCTCAGTCACTTTGGGCCGCAGGTGCATGGAGGCTGGGATGGGGAGGTGATGCGGAGAGGAGGGAGGGAGCCCAGCCCGCATCCGCGGTGCCGCGCTGCAGTCGGAGCCCGGCATCTCTCGGGTGCGCGGTCCCGCTCAGCCGCAGCGGGAGCCCGTCCGTCTGCAGGGTGTGCCGGAGAACGGCCACACATCTCTGGGATGGGTCTGACTCTTCCTGCTAGCATTTGCTGCTGGCACACTCACATTTGAACCAGAACAGCCCCACAAGCAGATGATAAAGCTCTTTTTTTTTTTTCCAGCCCAGAAGCTGATTCGTCTTTGCTAAATGAACTGCTGTAACCTCAGTGTTACCCTGGAGAGAATTCCTCTGTATTTTGCCTTGCAAATCATTCATATGGGTTGACACAAAGCTCTAATCTGAGTACAGTATGCAGCATTTGGTACAGTATGTGGTTCCTTGCAAAGCTCTATTGCATGTACATGTCTGGGATCAATTATATTCATTGAAACAAGAGAAGCTGCGTGATGAGTAACCCCCTAAGTATGACATTTTATTCCCACACTTGGTGGATATATACAACAAAATATACTGCAAAAGAACACTTTAAAAGCATCCTTTAATGTCAAACCTACTAACCTCTTATTTTGTCTTTGGAAAAAGAAGTATAGTGGATAGTAATGCCTTCCCTCAACTCAAAATACCTAAACTTTAGAGGTAAAAAGAGATCTCCCTGCAGGACAAACTCCAGTTCCAAAGAGTGACTTTGTTGCTGTCATTTTTCTTTCTTCATATTCCTGCCAAACCTAAAGGCTCTAGCAGGGTCTCTGTCATGCCAAGCACGGTGAGCACACTGACTGGAAAATGAACCCTACACCCCTGCAATTGCTGCCCTAAAACACTAGTGGCACGTATCTCTGGCACTGTGCCTGTTCCAAGACAAAGAGCTCCAGGGGGACACTCACCCTTTCAAACAGCCCACTGCCATGCAGAGGCTTTCATTTACAGCACCATGAACCCCCCTCCATCTCATCTCTGTCAGAGAGGAACATGTTCCCACACCCACGATGCCCAGTACCATCCCACTCCCCAGAGACAGGGGTCAGGGAGCCTCCTCCTGCCCCTGGTCCCAGAGGGATCCTTCCTGGCCACTGGGGATTTTCTGAGGACCCTGAGCTAGATGTGCAAGGCACAAGCCAGCCCCAGGTGCCATCAAAAGTCCCAGCCTTTCCTCTCTTTCCAGTTTGTCAGGCTGAGCGATCCAGGGTGTATTTTTGAAGCATTAAAGCCATAAGAGGCTTAAAGTGATAAAGGATTTGGAAAGGATTTAAGTATGTTTAAGCCTTTGAATAGGATCAAGCTGTGTGCAAGGTACCAGCAGCCTGTGCAGGCACATGATCTTATCTCTGCTGCCCTCATTATTATAACCCTCTTCATGCTGATAGTGTTATAATAAGTGTAATATGAATAAACAGAAAGAAATATCACTCCACCAGGAAACAAGTCCTCTGTTTTATTGTATCCATGGCACCTATTAACACTTCTATCCCAGGAACTCACTGAGATGTGTGTTCATACACCAAAGCACAGTTTCCACTTTTGACTTCACACTCCTCGCAAGAAATTAATTCTTTCCCAAACAGTTCCAAAAGCTGGGAATTATCCCGTTTTTTACAGTTGGGACTCTGAAATAGTATGGACCAGCACTTGAAAAAAAAAATCACTAATCTGCTAATCTGCTCCCATGAATAAATTTAAAATGTAAAATCCCACTTAGCAGCTGGTTCTCTGTCTCTGGGTACCTCTAGAGCTGGCCATGTTTTGTGTGTTAAACAACAAGCCAGATAAAACCAAGCAGGGATCAAGAAACTCCATTTCTACCACATCTTGCTTGGCAAGGGGCCTTGGACTGACTTTACAGGCCAAAGAATGGGCAGATATCTTCTCTTCTGTGCCTGCTTTGAGCTGAAAGCATCTCCTCCCGCAGTGCTGCAACCACCTTGACTGCCTTATGGGCAGGGTTGTGCTCTTCTCAGCTGAAGCTGTCCCACTTTCCAGACACTGAAGGGGCAGAGGGCAGGCGAGGGTGGCTCCAGGCACATGGCTGAGGCACAGTTCAAAGGAAAAGTATACCTGGATACTTGTGTTCTAGTATAAAAAAAAAAAAAATATATCCCTTAGGGAGTCAATTTATCTGCAGTCTTACTGGTCCTGATCAGATCTGCTCAGGACAAACATTTTTCTTCTGCCTCCGCCTTAGAACTCCACAGGATTTATAACCCCTATATGAGAAATGTCTTGCTCTTTCCTCTTCTTGTTGTGTTCCACAGGACCATAAGATGCTCATCTGTCTCCAGAGACATGATCCTGTGCATCTTTCCACATGTTTACAAATACAGATGCAGTAAGATGCTTGAAACAGAGACCCAAATAAACCCAAATCCCAGCATAGTAGAAAGGCTAATGCTTATGGTGGCAAGGAAAGGCCAAGAAATCTCCATAATCAGCCAGAGGTAAGAGGAAATGGAACTCCTAATTTTATGCCTAGGAAGGGGACAGAAAAGCCACTGGTGTTGCCATAGCATCATAGAATCATTTAGAGTGCAAAAGATCTTCAAGATCTTCAGTCCATTAACTGAGCACTGCCAAGTCCACCACTAAACATTGTCCCACAGTGTCACATCTGCACATCTTTTAAATATGTCTAGTGATAGTGACTCCACCACTTCCTGGGGCAGCCTGTGCCAATGCTTGACAGACCTAATAACCAATCTAAAACTCCTCTGGAACAACTTGAGGCTGTCTCCTCTTGTCAGGGAACAGCTGCATTAAGGCATGGCAGGATGCTCTCATTCACAGGTAGGTTCTCTGTCCTTCTAGGAATTTGTACCCGATTGCCTTGGATGGATCCCAGAGGCACTGCCTGAGAAATGAACAAATACCCTCAAAGGTGTTGGTTGCCTACAACATTATTGTCTTGTTCCCTAATTCTAGAGTTCTGTAGCTCTTCATCCTAGGGCTGAGACTCAGGTAATTTCCTCTTTGTGATTTACATTTGGCTTCAAATCAACTTCTCTCTTTTTAATTCTCCTCAGCCATCCCTCTTATAAGAGCCTTCAGATGCATACCTCTCTCACTTAAATATTTATCAATAAAGAATAACTATTCAATATTTAAACATTAACTGAGAGATGAGGACAGAAAATCCATAGGATCTGTAAACTGGCAGCTGGGGACCAGGGTCTGCTTCAGTGATTACTGAAATGTTATATATTCAGTAAATTACTCCAGAAATAGACACTAGGATCAGTAACTGAAAGTTTTCCCCAGATGGTTATTGCCACATTACTCAAGGAAACAGTCAAGGCAGGTTCAAAATTTTCCAGGCAGACAGATATAGTAAACATGGAGAAGCCCAAAGTATGAATAGAACCCTGGAGTATGAATAGAAAAGGAAGTATCAGTTTCTTGCAACTATTAGAAATACACTAATTTCTTCATTTCAGTAAATGGTACCAAAAACAGCACTGCTTAAACACTCTCACGAACTGACCCCCTTGAATGGTTTGATCTGACCTTAGTTTGCTTTACTGGGTCAGACTCAGTGGCCTGCATCTGTGAAGAGCATTGGCTTTTTCAGTGACTGCCAGTTCACAAAAATCCATTTGTGCTGCTGTAATCACCTCGCAGGTGTATCTACAAGGAGCTAACAAGTGCATTTCTGGCTGCCTGCCTATGGACTGGTGTGTGATGAGCTCTGTGAATAAGAGCTTCAGAGACAGCAGGCAGCACCATCACACCGCAGCTGTAATTCCCACATGTGCAGGGCTCGCTCCAAAACCTCTTAAAATTAATGGAAAAGATTGCACCCTTATTAACTTGGCACAGAAACAAAGTTTGAGGCAGAGCAGTGAAGTGACTGCATACCAAGGTGAGCTGAGGTGAAAATTGCAGGAAAGTAGCCAATTACTTGCTGTCCTGTCGATACAAGGCATGATTATACTTTACATTTAATTCTCTAGTTGCACTGAGCCTTACTTCATTTAAAGTAATTGGTTTCTTATTATAAAGCAGCCCTCAGATATTATGGAGAAAATCCCCTCCCACTGAGCTTGCAGCAGGGGAATGAATTCCTAATTCTCCCAGCATACCTCAAGCCTGATCTCAGCCATGCATGGAGCCTTCACAAAGGAGAGTGTCAGGCCTTCAAGCACACTTTCCTGACAGAGCATTAGAATTTCCCAGACCCAAGGATGTCTCTAGCAGTGCCCAGCTGGCAGAGGAGGAGTGGACCAGGATATCTTGGTCCATCTGCATCCCTACCCCTGCACAGCACACTGCAGCCATCCCCTGGGAATGGTGAATTTCAGACCCATGCTAAACCAAGGCCAAAGCTCCAGATGAAAGGGGTTTTCATAGACTCTGGGCACCTTATGGCCCAGTGGATTCCTTGTCCCCATCATGTTGCCGGGGAAATGTCCCTGGCGTTCTCTGAGACAAATTTTCATTGGGTTAATGGCATAAAAACAGGTGTCTGGTGAAAAGGGTGGAAGATTTAAAGGATGGTGCTGCATGTCCAGCTCTCTAGTGCAGTGTTAGCACAGCAGGGCGGTGTGATGCCTTACAATGATGGTGACCATGCCATGGACAAACATATGGGGCTCTCCAGGAGGTGACTATCCTGCATCCACGCTGCATGGAATGCATGGAGGGTTTAGACAAGGCACGTGTGTATGGATTTTACCTTCATTTGTTCACCATGCTGATGACCTCCTTCTCTTACATTGCATGGCTGGACAGGAGCTCGCTATGCACTCAACTGCCCCACTCAAGTGCAGAGAGATTTTGTCTTTGATCTCAGGGATAGCATGAAGTGGGGAGCTGTGCATGTGTTTGTGCTCATCAGGGAGAAGAGCAGGCGAATCCTCTGCTGTTTGTATGGGTGAAGATATATGGCAAAGATTCCTCTTAGCTAATGAAATACATGCTGCTAGGTTTTTCAGTAAGCACTTCTGATTATAGGAACAGCTGCTGTACCATCTTCTACTCTAGCAGACAAATAACTCTTGTTTCCTAAGGTTAATAAATCATCTTAGAAAATTTACAGGCATATGTGTGTCTCTCCTATCTACATAATGTGTGAATCCAGTGGTTTAATTCTTTGTTTTTGATGAGAATTATTGTGAAGGGAGGTGATGGCTGATAAAACTGTTCTTGTCTGGACTTTTGGGAATTCACACAAGCAAGCAGCACTGGCAGGAAGGTTCCAAACACATCTGCTCAGAGAGGTCTGGTTTAGTTTCTGCTCTGCCTGGTTAGTGTTGTGGATGTGTGAGATGGTCCAGGATACCTCCTCCCTCTCTCTGGGCAGCCATTTTGAATTTGAGAATATAATGTCAAATTCATCAATCTCCAAGTGTTCTTAAGCCCTGACTGCTCGTTGGGTGAGTTTTTTTGTCTTTTGCCCTGTGTAAGGGGTTTCTGTGTAACACTACAGTACTGATGAAAACACTACTGAAGATTTAGCAATTTGGACATCCCATTTAGCAAGAGAGATGTGTATACTCAGACAAGTCCAACTCCCAAATGTTTTCACTTTCCCCCATGCAGTTGTGAAACAAGAGCCTCAATCTCTTCTAAAGGTTGGCAAACAGCCCTTGTCCAAAGAGCAGCACATCACATATTTGCCTGCCTTGCCTGGTGCACGTGACAGTGAGCAGGGCCCAAGGGTCAGCCTGCCGAGGGACCCTGTGACGTGCCAATGCCCATGGGACAGCAAGGCTGGGCTGCTTGCTTACCTCAGCTCATTGGACAGGGAAAGATCATGGTGCTGGAGGTTCCCACTTAATGGTGATTCAGCTGGGTGCCCTGTGAGCCACGAAGGAGACAGACAAACTGCCTTCTGCTGCCTTCGTGACTGAGGAATGACACAACAGGCGTACTCCAGAAGCTCTGTAGGACAAATTATGTAAGTTAGATCCTGGTACTGGCTTGGAAAGAAAGGGCAAGATGGAGCTGTGGACCAGGCTCACCAGTGGTGTGAGAGCCAGTTCAGGCAGCTTCTGCTGCTTGGCCAACAGTGTGCTTCCCACATGGCAGCCCTGAAAAATAGACAAGGGCACGTGAAGGTCTGATAAACTGGCTGGACTCCAACAAGTTCAGGATATTGTCTGTTTACATCACTTGGCAGGGGGAACTGGCCATGAAAATGTTGCTAATAACAGAAATCCAGAATGCAGAAACCTCTACCCATCTGCTTTCTGTGGTCTGAAGGACAAGAAGAAATAGGTTTGTTTTCTTCCCCTGATCTCTGAACTACAGTGTTTGCTCCATGTTATTCTTCTGGTCTACTAAGTTATCAGAATAAGCTCTCCTAAAACCATATAAAGCAAGTCCCCACTTTGCCAGGCTGTTGCCATCTCTAGCATTTGTTGTTATCTATTCATTAAGGTACATCCTCTTAATAAAAACATCCAAGAATCCAGCCTTTGTTTGCTGATTATACATTCAGGGATTCCAGATATATAGAGCTCATTTACCTTAATTGAAGCTTTTGACGAGTACAAATTTTCTGCTGAAAGAAAAAGACAAAAGAGCAGAACGGTATAGGACAGTGTTCATGTAGAGATAAAGCGATGATTGTGTCATTTGTTTTGGAGAGTATGTTTGCTATTAAGCTGAAGTCTAAAGTAAGGTACATTGATTTACAGGAAATAGCTCACTTACACACATGTTAGACATTTACAAACCCTACTTCAGAAGCCCCTGAATACTGATAAGCCTTTGTGATTTCAGCCAAGTATGTCATCAATAACATCAGTGTCTGTTTATAAACATTTTTTTCCCTGATTCAGGTAGTCAAAGTTCAGGAAAATATTTGTCTTTGGTCTCTGCAAATGAATGGTTTGAAATTCAGTGACATTGTCCTCTTCAAAGGGAGCCAAAGGAGGAGCAGGAGAGTCAATGTGATTTCCAGAGAAGTGGCACCCTTCTTTCTGTTTTTGCAATTTAATGGAAAAAATAATTATTTCCTCTTATTGTGTCTTTGCATTTGGAAGCTTTGCAAAATGTTTTGTTGACCTCCTGGATTACTTGTGGAAGAGTTTTATGTATGACTTGAAAGAATGCACAAGTAGATAAAATACCTTCCTATAATTAACACAAAAAATTTGGACTTGGCTAGTCCCCATCTAATTGCTGGCACTAGGACCTTTTCCCTGAAATGGCTTTGGCTCCATTTGAAGGTCCTGATTTAGCAAATCATTTAAGCACATGCTGCTGTAATGCGGATGTGCTTAAGAGTTGCTGAAGTGCAAGGCTACTAGCATGGGGTTTTGCTCGTCCCCATGTGTAAGACTGCAGAAAAAATCTGGCTTTTTTTCTGTCTTGGGCACTGGGAGAATAAATGTCAGCAAGCAGGTGGTGTCCCTGTTCCATTTCAACACAGAGAATATAGGGTAACAGTACTTGGCACCAAGGCAAAAACACAAGTAAATATCATGTGGTGCATCTATCTGTTACTCTAAACCAAACATTAGGAAATGAATAGTCTAAATAATTATGCCTAAGAGGGCAGGGCAAGGGGCTTCCTCTGCTCAGAGGCACTGCAGGGTTTCCTTCTGAGCTGGCCGCCCTCCATCCCTCCCTGCACGGGATGGTGGCCCAGAAGTGCCCATTTTCTCTGTTGGCTTTGTAAGCAGCAAAAGAACACTTTTCACACTGGAGACAGGATGTTAATTTATTTGCTCCGCTGAGTTTCCACACCTGATTCCCACCCTGCTGTTCTGTGCTCTCCTTGCAGTCTCTGGTGAAGCAGGATTACACTCCTTGGCACCCATCCCTCTTGTGCCATCCTGAAGAGATCTGGCTGACACCAGCACAAAAACCAGCAGAACCAGTGGCAACCAGCAGCTCTTCTGCTTTGCCTTGGGACAGCTTTTGTGACAGCTAATGCTCTAGAGACGTGACTCCTGTTCGGTGCTGTGGTTACGTTGGAGTTTCTCCTGACAGTGAGATCTCATCCTGACACAGAGAAAAATGTCAGACTGGGGTCAGCATGAGGCCTCAGGAGCACATGAACCACTAACTGAAAAAATCCCACAGTCACTCTGTGTACCCAGCAGCTCTAGCATTGTTGGGTGGTGTTTCTCTGAAGAGGTTATCCTGCTGTTTTTGTCACTAGAAACTCTGAGATGGACACAGGCAGAGACACATGGTGGTTTCTCCAGATATCCCTCCTCGTCATGGCCATGAAAGGAGCAGAGGGGTGCCAGGGGGTCTGACAGCAATGCACAGGGCACAGACCCCCGTGGGTCACATCCTTACAGTCACACTGCTCTGGCACCACCGGTCTGTCTCCTGCCACAGCAACACTTGCTTCATCTGCAAGTGAATGGAACCAGGCAGCACCAACTGCAGCCGCTGAGGATGTCTTGTGAGTGCCCATGAGCTATGAGCCAGGCTTTGCCCCTAAACCTGAGTGCTTCTGTGCCTAAGCTTTTCATCTTTTATCATAGAATTGTGCATATTTGCATTACCCATATTAGTGCCTTATCCTCGTTGAGTGGCACAAGCTATTTCCCTCTTACTGTCCAAAAGAAAGGGAAGGGGGAAGGGAGGGAGGGAAGGAAGAGAAAGGAGGGGAGAATTCGTTGTCTCTTAGTTTGCCCTCCTGTCAATCGATCAGCAACAATTCCTTTAAGATAATAATACACAAATTGTCTGTGCAGCTCAGCTATTGCTCTGCCTCTGTGAGAATCTGCTGGGACCAAGCTTGAAATCAGTGAGTTAATGAGCTGTAAGAGCAAAGGAGGAGAAGGAGAGGAGAGAGGGAGGGGGCAGAGGGAGAGAGGGAGATAAGTCTGAAGCTCCAGTTCCTGCTGGAACCTTGAGTTAGGAGCTCACCCAAGCTGTACTTACATCATCGCAGCTCTAGAGCCACAAACGTGGGGATCCGCGGTGGCAGCACAGCAGCTCGGTAAGAGCAGGCAGGACTGAGAAAAGCGGTAAAGCACTCGCAGTTCCTGCTGCAGCCACATCCTGCCGAGGTCTGCCTCAGCTCTGCCTTTGCCCACAGCCTTTCCCTACCTCTTCAGACCATCACTCTGTGTTTGAGTGCCTCACTGGAGCTCCATGCTGAAGCAGACGTGACTGTGCATGTACAGATATATATATATATATATGTATATACACCTATATGTGGTACATACATACACTCTCCAGGATAAACTGGAACGGACAGTTGTGATGCAACCTTTGACATGCAGTTTTGTACCCAGTCACACCTCTGTCATCAGCAGACCCTGTTTGTGACATTAAACGTTTGCAAAATGTTAGCACGGGCTCCCAGCAGTGATGGTCCTCCGAAAAGTGACGGCAGCTCCCCAGGAGGCACAGAGGCATCAGGTGGGTGCAAGCCCTGCTGTCCGTGGCTTGCTTTTGTATAAAGGACACCCCCTTTTGGAGATCATCTCCCCCATTTGCAGGCAGCACAAAAGAAACACAGAGTTTGTTGCCTTCTCAGCTTCATAACAAAGCTATCCAGTTCTAAAATTATCAAAGTGAGATGGAGGCTTGCTTAATGTGTGTGTGGGTGTTAATGGAGACAGAACCGCTCTTATAACTGCCTTAAAAGCTATTTCATAAAATAGTTTCATTGTCAGGGACTTTAAACATACAGGATTAATATCTTAGCTGACTGTGCCTCATTTTGTATTATCTCAAGGACAAATTTATAAGATGATACACACTATTTAGTCTTTATAATGCTTGCATCTGTAACTGCCATGCTTTGGGAGAATTTTATCGTCATTGCTACTTGTAGAAACATATTAGCTTGCCATAAACAACTAAAAATAAATTAATCACATTCACAAATCTTTTAAGGAGTTAGCTACTATATATAAACTGCCAAAAGCAACCTGAAATCTATATGCAATGAGACAGAGATTGCTTAGAGATATTAAATAATATATGTATAAATCAGCTTAATTTAAAGCATCATTGAAGCTACTAATGCTATTTTGACTTGTAACATAAGGTTGTGTGTTTTATTAAAACTCTTCTACTGAAAATGCTTGGGTTTAAAAAATGTTACAATTATTTTATGGATTTTCTATTTCTTGAAATCTCATTTTAAGAATTTGAATTGTATTTTTAGGACATCTATCCATTTTAATAGGTGACCTCAATGTGTTAAGAATGAAAAGTAAAACATTCTGATTATAGGATGCCTTAAACCACAGTATTTTTCAGAAATGTTTCTTGCCTGGTAATTTTCTATGCACATCATAGGAATTCCTTGGCTTCTCCAAGCAGAGTTCTCACAGTGTGGGATGCTTGAGGGAAAGGAGACCTTTTCTATGAATGGACAGAGAAAGCTGTCAGCTTGTTTAGTTTTGCAAATCAAAGACAGGGAGTAGATATGTTTGTTGCCTGTGAATATATTAGAGTAAAACTCTAAAAAGTTCTTTCATCGAGTGGAAAATATTGGCATAGAAATAAATACAAACATATAAAGAAGATGAGAATTGAGAGACCTGTGCAGCCCAGAGATCCTATTTCTGATGTAGTGACACTTTCCTAAGGAGGAGTAGAAAAATGTATTCATTCTAAGCTATCCCAAACACCCCTCATTTCAATTTTGAAATATTATGGAAATCAAGAAGGATATCACAAAGCTCTGAGATTAAAGAGGGAATGTGATGCCCCAGTTTTCTCAGGAAGGGGATGTAAGCTATCCTTGCCTGCATAGTTCACCACAGCACCAGACGCATCTCTACATTTTCTTGGCTGCAGTTCTCCAGAGCCTCGAAGGAAAGAGCAGTCACTTTTCTGGTTTGAAAGAGCTGGGTGGTTATACAGGAAATGCATCAACGTTCCTGACAGTGGGAGGTGAACAAAGAGGGAGGAAGATGCAGCAGGTCTGATGCACACCCTGTGTTTTATTACCTGTACAATATCTGGGGACTCTGGATCATCCTCTGAAGATTCTCTCTGATCTGTAGTGCTGGACCCAGGCACTGGCTCCATCTCCACTAAGGAGAACAGGCATCAATTTCTCTATCATTGCAATGTATATACTGGGCAGTTGAAATAAACTGCCTTTGGGGATATGGATGAAACAGAAGAGCCTGTTGTGGCAGCTGGCATTCCTGTCACCAGTGTTCTCTGGACACTTGGATACATTGCTGAGGAGGGCTGTATAAACTTTGAAAAGGACGCTGGAGAGGAGATCTGCTGGTAAACAGGATGTCAGAAGAAGGCATGCCCTTGCTGCAGACACAACTCCTCATTTCTATGCCTTGGTACCCTTTCTTGCACATCCTTGTGTGACACAGACCCTGCTCCATTACTGCTGCCTTCTGACTTTTTGGAGAATGGCCTCCAAACCCATTTTCTCTACTTTAATTTGGACACCAAAAAGGGGCAGCTGACTCATGATTGCAGGTGCACACTCCATGAGAAAGAGACACACCTCCAGAAAACTGGGGTTAATTTGGGAGTTTCATTCTTCTCTTTCTTGACTGTTGGGATGTTAAGACAATTACACTGCTAATTTACAAGCTGCTCTTGGTGTGCTGATTGTAATGGGGATGACTCAGGCAGTGTAAGATAAAAGGTGTTATCAGCTATCAATCATATGTCAGTTTGCTGGCAACTTTTATAGCTGAAATAGCTCCAGCCACACAATGACTTCTGTTCTACTCTAAAGACTGGCTTGCCTAGGGCCTGCTTAGACCTCAGGTTGCCACACTGCCCCCTCTCCTCTCTCCACTTTGGACAAGGGCTTAGCCCCACAGAGCAAGCTGTTTTGGCTGCTAGCTCTGTTTTGTAGCCTAGTCCCACCCCTATGGGTGAACATCAATTCATTGCTGGAAATTATTTCCAAGTACAAAATTGTTGCATTGCAGTTGTCTCAGGTTTGAATTCCTTTTCTCTTTTTCATAACATGATGGTGTTGTTGCACTAAGAGCACTTTGCAAAGCAGCTTTTAGATGACCACAACCTTTCATGCCTGAAGCTCTCAACACAGTGAAGATAATGATAGACTTAACTTTACAAAGTTATAGATAAAACACCTCCTTGAAAAAGTCTACATTGTCTGAATGATGCAAAAAGGGCAGAGAAGAAGAAGGGAATTATTCACATTTTCATAGATGTGCCTTCTAAATTGTTTTCCAACTTTCTGTCTTTCACCGGTGGATTTGTGCATATTGGAGTTGTCTAAGCCTTGCTTTGAACTCACAGATTTTCTTTACAGACTGCACCAACTAGTTGGGGGAAATATGCTCATACACAGAAGACTCAGAAATCTGAGCTACTGTAGAAGGCCAAGGCAAGAGATTTGAAAGGTAAGCAAGGAGCTGGCACACTAAGGGATAGTTGGGGTTAGATACTGATAGCAGCAATAGCCACCCTCACATAAAAATACCTTGTAAAGTTACATTGAGCCTGAGGCCCCTGTGTGAGAGCTATTGTCATGTGAAAATGTCTGTGGCTTTCAAGGCAAGTGTATTTGTTATTTTGCAAAAACCTTCATCTAAAGAACTTTTCTATCTTCCCCTGTTGCCTCATGCTCTCAACTCCTATCATGTTTTTGTTCTTTCCACTGTTTAATGTTTATCTTCCTTTGCAAAAATAGAAGTCAGATGGGAAACCATATTTTCTGGGCATTCCCACAGAGCATATTTGCATTTTTGAGCAGTATCTCAATAGCGCGGTGTTCTTCAGATAACCTGAAATCACAGGGGTTGTGCAGGTAGCAATCATAATACTATGCACAACTGTGGCTGGCTATTCCAAGCAAAAATCAGCAGTGCAGATACAAAACAGACTGGGTGAAAGTGCAAAGGTTAGCTAGCAACTTTACTCCAACAAATATATGCAGTCCTGGCTCCTATAATCTGCAGGTTAAAGGACAGTCACAGAACCATAGAATGAACTGGGTTGGAAGTGACCTTAAAGACCATTTAATTCCAATCTCCCTTCCATAGGCTCCATCCAACCTGGTTTTAAACACCTTCAGGGATGGAGGACCCAGAATTTCACTGAGCAAACTGTTGCAGTGCCTCACTGCCCTCACTGTAAAGAATTTTTTCCTAATATCTGAACCTACTCTCTTTCAGTTTAAAACCATTCTCCCTACTCCTGTCACTAAAAGCTCTTGTGAAAAGTCCTCTTCCTTTCTTGTAAGCTCCCTCAAGATACTGAAATGTCACAATTTTAGGTCCCCTCAAAGCCTTCTTTTTTCCAGGCTAATCAACCCCAGTTCTCTCAGCCTTCCTCATGGGAGAGGTGCTCCATTCCTTTAATCATCTTCATGGGTCTCCCATGGACTCACTCCAGCAGGTCCATGTCCCTCCTGTGTTGGGGACCCCAGATCTGGATGCAGCCCTGCAGGTGGGGTCCCATGAGAGCAGAGGGGCAGAATCATCTCCCTGGCCCTGCTGCCCACTCTGCTTTGGATGCAACCCAGGACATATTTGGCTTTTTGGACTGGGAGTGCCCATGACTGAGTCATGTCCAGCGTCTCCCCCATCAGCACCCCAAGTTCTTCTCCACTGATCTGGATCTGTTCACCCCCAGCCTGTGCTGATAGCGGGGTTGCCCCAAGCTGGGGGCATCACCTTGCCCTTGGCCTTGTTAAACCTAATGAGGTTCCCCTGGGCCCAATGCTTGAGGTTGTCCAGGTTTCTATGGATGGCATCCCATCCTTCAGTGTGTCAGCTTTACCAGTCAGCTTGATGTCACCTGCAAATTTGCTGAGGGTGCACTCGACAATGACATCCTGAGGTGAAGATCTCTTTCTCTGTTGTCCAATCACAGTGAATTCCAGGCTATATTTTACAGTTCTCAGGTAAAAGGAGAGAGTGACATCAATGTCCGAGAAAGTCTTTAATCTGAAAATGATTCAAAAGTTTCAGAAAACCCTCATGTAATCTGAAAAATTGCAGCACCACCAGGGGAGTTGGTATACTTGAAAGACTTCTTTTAATTTTCTTTCTTTTTTTTTTTTTTTGTTTACCCTCAGTCATGATGTGAAAAGGTGATAAAAGTGTCTCCCCTCCTCTTGCTGAAATTAAAGGTATCCAGTTTCTCCAGTGGTGATGTTTTGACAGGTTGAATAGTAGGGGAAAAGGAACTGAGGACTGATTGTTTGTTTGTTTGTTGTTTTGTTTTGTTTTGTTTTGTTTTGTTTTGTTTTGGGTTTTTTTCCTTCCCTGCATGAAGGCTGGGGCTGCATTTAAAAATACACCATCAACTTTAGATGATAGAAATGCTCCAGAAGGAGTCAGTGGTGAAGGGTCTTGTTGCTGGGGCCAGCCTGGCTCTTAACTAACACAGGCAGATGGAAGATTTCTGTAGGAGAGAAAGATGCTAACAAAACAGGAGTCAAGTGTCCTGTTTTTACAACCTCTGGCTTGTGTCCAGTCTTTAACCTCCCAAATTCCTGCAGATTCAGTGTGTGGAGATGAGCAATGCCTGGCTCTGGCTGAGACTTGGACAGCTTTTTTGGACAACTTTGCTCAGCACCACTGATGCCTGCAAAAATCCCTGCCTCAAGGTTTTCAACTGGAACCGCTCCTTCCCGGTGTCTCGTTTTTGATAAATTAGAGCTAAGCAAACAGTTGCCAAAACAGATTTAAAGGAGCCCCAGTACAAACAGGAACATTTTGCTGCTGTTTTCACTTGGCTGGACCAAACACAGCTGCCTGTTGAACTGGGTAAATAGGGAGCAGGGTAATGTTACGCTTCACCTCTTTATCAGGGTTCAAGGCAAACCTTTCCCTCCGTTTTTTTTCCTATGTTGTGCATATTTTGGAGTTCTTTTTATAAGTCAATTTTATTTTAAGTTTCAGTTTGGGTTTCTGGAAAATGAACTTGCTGAAGCTGATTGTGAAATTACTCCCTAGCAAAAGGTAAACAGGAATCATGCAGAAATGCTGACAATGGGAAAAGGTTTTCACACCAAAAAAATGTTCTTTAAAAGATTATCCTTTGGTTAGTGATTATATGCTTGCATGATTTAAAATTATCTGTGTTGCAAATAAACTGGAGTTGCAATTCTTCCACCCTGGACAAGATCTAAAGTTGAGCTGACTCCCCTCCTGCTTACAATTGCCTGGGAGAAGGGCCAAGCAGGGTGGTCAGGATTTCATGAAGGGGAGTGGCAAGATATCCACCTTCACACAAGGTCCCCTGCTCCATTATGGGCTGGAGATTTTCTAAACATGAAGTATATTATGTCTTGCACAATGTTTATTCACCATGACAAACTTCTGATATTCCCCTTGCACGTGCTCAGTGCTGGTTTAAAACCTCTGTGTTTCTGATTCCCAGGACTTGCTTGATTGTACACAACAGGAAAACACTTCTCTTGCTCCCTTATGATTTTCCCATCTTGTAACATCAGTGGATGTATCTGCTGGATTTCTATACTCTGACATTACAGCACATCCATTCAAAGGAAAAAGTGCTAATAGAATAGTATTACATGCTGAATTAAATAATGTTTCTCAGGTGCTAGATACAAAGAGATGTAACTGGCTGTAACTGCTCCCAGTTTGGGTAGACAAGGCTAAAGACCAGGGGGCATAGATATTATTTTTAAAAATAAAAGATTGAGCAGACCTCATCAGGCCATACAGGAAGGCAGAGTAAAACCAGAAACTGGCTTTAATCACAAAGTATCCTTTTGTGTGCAACAAACTTTCTCTTTAACACACAGCAGGTCTATTTCTTAACAGTTAGCAGGAGCACCATATATTTCCTTTCTGGATTATTTTCATTATCACTACGACCCACAATGAGTTGCAGCAGGGCAAAACTACAAACTACATCACTTTTCCTCTCTCGCAATCTGTGTCTAACAAGATAGTTTGGTGTAGAAGGACACCCATTTGCATCACATCTTCCCTCTGCCTTCTCCTGCTGACCATCCCATTGTTTCTGTCTCACCTGAGCCCTCTGAAATTTTGCTGACTCCTATTAACTCTGCCATCCTCTAAGCATTCATCCACCCTAAAAGGCCATGAGGCTCCTGCTCGTCTTTCTTCTCTCTGCGTGGTGCTACTCCTGCTGTTTAATGATCTCTAGCAGTAAACAGGAGAGGCAGGAGAGTGCAGGAAATTCCAGATCAGATCAGATCAATGTCTGTCTGTCCTGGCTCTCTGGGTGCAACACCAAGCCTTGGTGTCACTCAAGGCCCACTGTCCATGTAATGCCCCACACAGCAATTACAGGATTTGGGAGGTTAGAGGGAATGTTCTGGTTTTTTTTCTTTAGGATCTATTTGCTGATCTGTTGTTCATGACTTTTATTCTCCAGTCCCTTTGCATCTTATGGTACTGTCCATCTCCACCACCTCCAGTGGCAACAAGTTCCCACATTTCTCTATTTGCTATGTAAAATTTTTCTTGCTACTCTCTTATAAATTCATTTGTATTTCACTGAGTGCCCACACTACTGCTATTGATGGATGAGGAGAACAACAGCTTTTTATTCCCCTTACTGCCCCCTTCATGCTTTGTAAGATTCTGTCATACCCTTCCTCAGCCTTCTCTAAGTCGAGGCAATTCAGCCTTTCAGTTTCTCTTTAGTTTGCTCCATTCTCCTCATAATTTTAATTGCTATTCCCTGTAGCTTTTTTGATTCAACTATATCCTCCTTCAGATGTGGAGAACACACACTCATCTGCATGAGATCCAAGGGTGCACCAAGGTTTTACAGGATGACTGTTCCCACCAGTATGAGATGTAGGGTCTATCTATTAAAAACAAAACAACCACCCGCAATAAAACAAAATCCCCACCAAAACAAGTACAGACAGCCTGAGAAGGTCATCAACATCCTAAAATGTCTGTAAGTAAAACAGTACTAAACAAGAAATAGAAAAGCCACTGAAAAGTGGAGACACAGCCTAATGAACACAGGAAGAGCGTGGTGCTTAGAGCAATTAGAAATTTGATATTGAGGCCTCAGGGAAGGCACTGCTTGGCACAGCGCCATGTGCTAAGGAAATCCCAGGCAGCTCTGGGGGGAAGGAGCCAAGAGATAGAAAACAGGAAAAAGGGCTTGAGCAACTTCTGGATGCAGGAAGAGGGGGAAATTAAATCAAAACCTTCTCTTCTAGGTTTTGTGGCTGTTAAGAGAAGCAAACAAACAAATCAAACAAACAAAAACAGAAAACAAAAAACAAAGGAAAAGGTTAAAAAAGAAATCCGCTTTTCTAGAGAACACAACTTAATGGTCTTCAAAATAAAGAAGTTAGAGGAAAATCCTTCCTGAACCTGATTTTTCACCGTAAAAAGTAACTGATTGAAAGCAGTAACAACTAAGAGTGGAGCTACTTAAATTCAGATTACCTCAGGATAAATTCCCAGTGCAAATGCCTATGATTTTATGAAAGCAATCCAATTAGTCACAAGTGACTAGGACTAAGGATTAAAATCAACCACTATGGGAGAGGGCTGAAAGATACAATCTGCAGTTTCTGATAGAAGATGATGTTCCCAGAAAAAGGCAAAAAGGCAAGGAGACTTCACAAGGGAAGTGAGGTAAAAGAGGGAAACTGCATTAGCAACAAAAGAAGGGAGTCAAAGTGACAAGATAAAGAGAGTGAGATAATTCTGATATAGAAAGGGGCAGAAAAAGAAAAGAAACTAGGAAAAAGGTGTGTAATGTAAAACAAACCTTCAGTTATTAGGTAAAAGATCTTAAGTATTTATAAGGATGACATAGGCGAGGGTAAATATCTCTGCTATCTCGACTCCCCCATCTCTACTTCCCACGACCAGCTTAACTATGTCTTTGTAGGATGAACCAGCAGTATAAGGGGCTGGAGAAAGTCAGCTCTGCCTCTAATGTACAAGAAGCAGTTATTTGGACAGCACATACAGCTCTCAGAGAAAATTTTCATCTGGCTAAGTGGAAAATGAAGAAATAATCTGTTTCGATAAACATAAACAGCAGCAAAAATATAAGCAAAACCTTAAAGCTGCAATTACTTTGGGTGAATTCTTAGACAGGGCCAAAACTGTGGTCCTGTAGGCGTTTATAACCCTGGAATTATATTCCACAGGCACATATCCATGTTTTAGAATCAAGCTACCGTCTGAATAATTTGATGCTAGGCTGCTTATTCTGGCTTTAGGACCTCATTTGGAATTTAAGTATGCAACCATTCTTACCACTTTACCCCCTCACAATCTTTGCTAAATGGTGTTTCAGATGAGGGCAGATATCTGGCATCCATCTACAAACTGCTGGCGAGGCAGAGTAAGAAGGGCAGGTACGCGGATTTGTCTCCTGCTCCAAGCAGGTGCAAGGGGATGCACCAGGAGGGCCAAGCAGAGCCTCCTCCTTGCCATTCTCCTGCACCTTGTGGCCGGATACCAGGGAGAGAGGAAAGATTCAGATTAGTCTGCCAGCATCAGGGCGATGAAATAGCTGCTCATTCGGAGCTGTGGTTTTGGATGTGAAAACGCAGCAGAGAAGCCCTTTCCTCACACATGGGAGTGTTCAGGCTCCTCCCACCCCGCCAGGGCCGCTGCCCAGTCCTGACCCCAGTCCAGTGTTTACAGCACCCAGGGTGGAGGAATGAAGCACAGAGATTAGGTGACTTCCCCACCAGTGGTGACAACCACGAAAGAAACCCAGATTTCCTGCTTTGATGTTTCGAGTTTCCACCGCAGGCTCTGCAAACCTCTCCCCTGCTTGTCCCCCGGCTCCGAGCAAAGCTCTCCACATCAGCAGCGAACAATGGCACCAGGGTTGCTGGGGCTCGGGCAGGGCAAGTCCCATCTGTTCTGCTCACTTCCCTTTCTCTTCCCGCAGAGCTCACTAACTTCTAGTGCCCGTGTCACAAGGAGAAAGGGTCCATTGGCAGAGTGCATCCCTACTGCCTCTCCCAAGCATCCTCCGAGGCTCTCCAGAGTCCCTCCATCTTCTGCAAAAGGACAGGGGACAGGCACAGGCCGACCTGTCTCCGTCACCTGCAGGCTGCATCCTGCAGCCCGTGGCACTGCAAACGGGAACAAGGCTCGTGCCAGCTGGGGGGCTTGGAGGCTTTATGGAAAGGTGAACGTGACTCCGGTGTTTTCTAAACGAAGGGGTTCTCTTTGTTTGTGCCTGGCATGTGAACATCTGCAACCCACTGTACTGATGTTTCTGACATAGATGGGCCTGTCTGAACTATTATCTGAAACGTGAAAAGCCTTTATTCTTGCCTGCCATTTCTAGCACATGGAGGCAGGATCCTTCATTCTGGAGTGATCACCTGTTCATTTCTCCTCTCTGTTTCACTGCTCAGCGAGTACCCTCTGATCTCGCTGCTCACTCCCCATCCCTCCTCTCTGAGGCTGGGGAGGAGTGCCCTGCTATCCTCAGAAATGCCTTTGCCTCCTTCCCTGTGTCCCGGCAGCCTCCGCACAGTTCCAGTCTCCATCACTCAGGCTGCGACCTCCTCCTTTATCTGAGTTTGCCAGCCTTTCCTCTGTCTTTCACTCTGCCATCAAAGTCTAGAGCAGCTTCCTGCCATATTTTCTGGGCCACTTCTATCTTAATTTCTGCCAGAAGTAATCTCTGCCTCTGGTAAGCATTTTCCATGTCATGTCTTTCTGCAAACCGTATCTTTCCTTGCTCCTGTCCCTCACACTTCCTCTGACTCTAGGAAATGTCTTCTATACTGACTTGTGATTTTAGGGTTTCCTGTTCTCAGGAGCTGGAATCTACAGGCAATATGATACAAGCTGCCAAATCAAACTGCTTTTCACTTTCTGATTAAAGTATTTAAGCTAACTCTTGCTCTGTTGCATTCAAAGTGTACACTGCACACATTGTTTTTTCCTGCTTTCTTTCTCTATCAGGCTTTTTGGACCAAAACCTGCTTTTGATCATTGCTGCAGTTAAGATTTTTCACAAGGAATCAGTCACAGGCAACGCATTTAACAGCTTGACTCTAAAATAACAATGTGTCTATAGGAGACTTGTAAAGAAGTTGCAAATGTTCTGTATTACGTCTTGAAACTAGAAAGAATAGGCATCATATAAAAAACCTGATCTAAATTCACAGCACTCCGTGTATTTCCATTTGCATAGCAGAAATCAGGACATGCTGTGAAGATTAAGCTTTAAATATATGGACTATGGAAAAGTATGGTTTAGAAAACAGATAAATGGAAAATAAGTGTACCAGGAGATTTCTGTGTTCTTTTATCACCAAGCAACAACAATATCCAAGTTACACAATTTATTATTAAATTAGTCTCTTTTCCTTTTAGGAGGGGATAAAAAATGCAGGGTAATGAAATAGCCTGCATGAAGAATGAAGAAATTAGTTTTAATTGAGGTTAATGGGAGATTCTCTAAAAGTGTGAACACTGGCCAATATACCTGTATAAATTTTTGTTCACATTGTTAACACACCAAAATGCAGAAAGGAAGGATTTTTTTTTTCCTACTGGTTTGTTAAAAACTCGATCTGTCAATGATCTTCTCCATGGAGAGAGCTGGGAGTTTTCCTCTAAGCATTTTCTTCATAACATTTTTTGGATTCAGCCCTTGACCAGAAGAATGTTATGTCTCCATCTTCAGTGGCAGCCAGAAAAAAACCCTCAGGTGTGATGGTACACTCTTAGAGGTTATTCCAAGATTGCACCTCTGCTGAGAGACCAAACTTCAAATGAACTTTCCATGCCTGTGGGATGGAGGTCACGAGAACACACGTGTGCACATCCCCTTCCTTTGAATTCACCTGCTGAATTTGAAATATATACATGCAATAGGATTACTTGTGTGCTGAATTGTGTGTAGAAACTTCTGCAGCTTTGGGAACTCAGTGGAACAACAAACTACAAAAACATCAGGCAGTCCCATGTTTCATCTTCTGCCACTCCACCCACTTAAGTCACCTGCAACAGAGCACTGGGCTGACTCTGGTTTGCACTCAGGCAACACTTGCAGTAACTTTTCTAGACCAAGAACATCATGACTATAAAAAATACATCCAGGGTAAGTGTATGTGGGAAGTAAAAAACTCTCTGCTTCTGTAAATCTCAGTACCCAAATAGCGTGTTTTAAATCCACTGCATTTCTAAATCCAGAAAATCAGCAAAATCAATCTCAGAAATGCTGGTGCTGCTCAGAAGTGTGTACTTACTTACCTGCTGAGAAAATACGACATCAAGGGATGGGAGAAATTATGCCTACTAAATCATGTAAAGTCATCTTTGCTGAGGAGTTTGGGGTTTGCACTGGCTGTTGAGCTTTTCAGATGGAGCAGACAGAGGCAATTGGGGGGCCTCAGCCTCAATTTTGCTGTACAAACTCACCTTGCTGTGGCTGCAGTCAGTGTAAGCAGCTGTTGAATGAGGATTGTGGAGCAGCAGGCTGTTCATGAGCTGGGCTCCAGGCTGGCCCTTGCAGAGCTTAGGTCTCATGACATCCCAGACCTGCTAAGAAGGATATTGCCCAAAAATATCTGGGAAAGCTTGCAGCCTACACATTCTGTCCAGAAAAACACAGACAGGAGGATATGTATGTGTACCTGGCTGGGTAAGTGCCCATCAAATTATTGTGTTTCTGCTGGGATTATGGCATTTAAGGGTATTTTAGGCCATGCTGGGATCTCTAGTTACTTAAAGCTATGCCAACCCAAACAAACTCAGTTTCCAGTTTCCAGCAGATAGCTGTCTCCAAACTGGTCACTACTGTGGTGTCTGTGGGGGGAGATAAGCTATTCCACAGCACAGTTAATCTCTTCTGAAGCAATTTTCTTGACCTGATCAGAAAAGCATCACTCTGAGCACCAAGTCCTGTGTTCCCGACATCAGTGGGAGCCACGGCCTCAACAAGAGGTGTCTCTGTGCCTCAAGCACCTGCTGGACTTGAAGTTAAGTACATGTTTACATTTCCATGAAGTCACTTGGTCTTAATCATATGCTGGAGAGTTTTGCAGAGTTGATCCAAAGTTCAATCATGTAGCAGGTGCTTGGAGGTAACTGCAAAGACTTAAAATAGAAAGTTAGAAAAAAAAATCAGTTGCTCTCCACATAACACCCTTTTATTATTTATCCTCCTAATTAATTTACAAGTCTACCTGACAGATGCATTTTTTATTTTCAGCTGTTTCACTTGTGCTCTCTTTAGCTGTTTTCTTTCCTAAAGTTAGCCTGAGTAAATATTTGACTTTGTCCCCTAAGTCACTGCATACCGTTGTGTAACCTAATAAAACCTTTTATTTCATTAGCACCAGTTTATCTAATGTTCCAGACTAATTGAGAGTGGATTTCCAAGAAGAAAAAGGAAGAACATGTTCATAACCACAGACACCTCTTCACCTGTTTATGAAAGACAACACAGGCTCTGCAGGACAGAAAAAATACCGGTAAAAAATACCACATCTCACCTTTCTGCAATTTTCTCAGTCCGTATCAATTCCCTGAAGTAAAAGCCACATCACTCAGTGCTTACACAAAAATTTATGCTTGAAAGTAAGGTTGCTGTTTTCCTCTGCCCAGTAGGGATTACTGGAACAGATTCTGCACTTCCCTGTGTGGAAATCACCTCTCTCCCTGGGCTCTGCCTTAGCAATCAGAGGGTTGGGAAGTATTCCTTCCAAAAGTCCATGCTCTTCTTATGGTGGGGGCCCCAGAGCTGGACACAGTACTCCAGGTGGGATTTCACAAGAGCAGATTAGGGGGGCAGAATCAACTCCCTCACCCTCCTGGCCACGCTGCTTTTGATGCAGCTCTGGATATGGTGGGCAGTTTTCAGTCCTTTTGTCATTCTGGATATAGAAACATAAAACTCAAAGAACTTTCTAAACTGATACCATTTAATTAGAAAGCTGACACATTTTTATCATTATTGTGATATTCCTGACTGCTGCCAAGAAAGCCTGGGGAAGGGGGTCGATAGAAATTTGTGTATTTTATAGAATAACCAAATGGTGCATGAGTGTGTTCAAGTAGAAATTATTGCTGAAATCAAAGGGACCACAGCAAGGATAGCACATCCTCAGATTCAGAGCCCTTCCCACGCCAAAGTTCTGACAAGCTGAACTTGACATTTACTTGGGCCACTGTCCTGGAAGCCCATGGGATACCTCAGCTCTGCCTTGCAGTGTTAGCTGGGCTGCTGTGAGAAGACACCCAGCCTGTTCTGCATGTGTGGACTGGAGCACCAGATCTGAGGCACAAGTTTCTCTCTGAGCCACAGGTGAGGATGGATCTTCACAGGGATAAAGTTTTGTTGTTCCCACAGTATTTAGGTATGAGGCAGCAAGGCCACCAGATCCAAAGGTGAAAAGGGTTGGACTTGCCACTCAGATTTCTGACTGAACGGCTACTGAAGTGAAGGTTTTATTTCACCTACACAAATCAAGTAGCTTATCTGGTAATTTTCCTGTTCTTTTCAGCTGAGAAGGAGATGGACAGCTCTATCCCAAGCTGTGAGTTGCACTCAGGACAGAGGTAACGGAGGCAGCAGAGGAACTGTCTTTGTCTACAGAGGCAAGTCTCTCCTGCTGAAGTAGGCAAGGTGGGGAAGGGCTGGAGAGTGCAGATGTGCTCTACAATCTCTCCAGTGGGGCCCTGGGAGCTGGATGTGTGACCAAGGCTTCTCACCTCTGTGTCCAGGAGATCTGAGGTCCTTTGAAACCACTGGATGCAGTAATGCACAATTAGAAATGTTGCAGTTAGACAGTTTCTACAATGGAGTGTACAAGAAGAATCAAGAAACTGGGATGATCATGCAAAACTGCTACAGACAACCAGGAAAAGACCTTTAAGGATTTCCCCATGACTTGGTCCTTCTGAAGAGCATTTTCTGAGACATTTCTAAGGGAGAAGACCTTTATGAGCTTAGCCAGACTTTTAAGAGTCATCCTCTGAAAATCATTCGTAAATTCCAATTAAAAGTTCACGAGGATGCCAGGCTACAAACAAGGAAAAAAGGAAAAAAATTACTAAGGAAAAAAGGAAAAATATTACTATAATAAAATATATGTCCTCTTCTGACTCTTACTCACTTCTGACTTTCTGATCTTTCAAGGTCAACTGCAGATCCAAGGAATGATCTCATGTCCTGCCTCTACAGCCTGGCACTGCTGCCAGGACCCCTCAGAGCCAAGACTCAACAGAGTTTCTGCCCCATGCTCTGCCCCTGCAAAACTTGCCCTCACCCAGCTAAAGGTGCATGGCTGGCCAGGGACCAGCACAAGGATGCACCCAGACAGCTCAATTTTCTTCCCTTTTCACTTTCTCTGTGACTCCTGGAATGTGTTTGCACATGGTGGAAAAAATGCAGAGAGAAGGGAGAAGCAGCCAGGAACACCACCCTCCCTGCCAGTGCTCAGTTCTGGGGTTGGTAGCTTGTGCCAGCGTTGGTAGCCAAAAAAGTTGGAGGAGACCCTGATGTACCTGGAGCAGGTGAAGCACTGAGAGATTAGATGATTTTTTTTGGGTAATCCTTTGTTTTTTTTAATTAAAAAGAAAAATGTATAATTTGCACAAACTCAGTTAACACAGGCTTGCAGTGAGAGGCGAAATCTGTTTTGATCCGAAAACTGGCTCTCAATGAGTACAAAATATTTCACAAACTTTCAAACCCATCTTTTCCTCCCCTTTTTCATTAATGGGCGTCTTTTATCCTGTCCTAAGCAAGAGAAACAAGACTAATTAGTTTAACAAGTACAACAAATGGTTTTATTGACAAAAAAGAACCCTTTGAAAAATACATTACATTCACAGAGGATTAAATTACACCCTATTATCCATTTTCCATAAAATAAAGATTACTTTGATAAATCACAACTAATGTTATCTTTGGCTGATAAGAACTCTGTACTTATTTGTGTGGCTTCTATAAATAGTGTGTTCTGATTTTTTTCCTCCCTAAAATAGTCAATGATACAGTCTGCCAGGCATTTTTCCGCAATTTGACAATGCCACATCTGTGAACCAGGCAGCAAGTGAAAGCTTCATTGTCTGAATATGAAATACGCAACAAGTCTCTTTCTTTTCCATCAGCTCCTCTGCAGTAACCTATGAAACACCTTTCAGCCATATCTTGCTCTATCAAGGTTTCCTCACGGCTAAAGCAAGGTAGTCAAAACAAACTCCTTTTGTTAAGAGCAACCTCCTGGTGGTTCATCTTTACATTGCAACTGTGACAACTGTGCAGCACGAGGGAGTCACACCCTCATTTAGGCCTTAATGCACACAAGGTATGTACAGTAATGTACAAAAGTGGGCATTTTCAGACATAAAGGGCTCCTTTGTGTTCTGCCCTTCCTTAGCTTCGCACCAGAGGATTCTGTGGATTGCTGGAGATCTACTGGCACCATCTCCAGGCAGATAAACAGTTGGTCAAGGACCAAGCCAGAATCAATGTGTTGTGTTTACTTCAGACCTGCATTAGCTCTGCACAAAGTGGCTCTTTACTAAAGCATGGAGATAGTTAGGCTATTGGAAGAAAACCTTTGTGTGCCAAGAGGTTCACCCACCTTTAGCGCATTTGGTTGCAACGTACACCAGGCACGGACATCCCACTGGATCACAGCTTGGCACAGCACAGCAGCACACAAGCACCTTTGAAAAACTTCCAAGGAGTTTGATTTTGAAAATCTGAAGCTGATTTCCTACTGTGTAGTGGACCATCAGAGAGATCTGCCCTGTCATATGAATGGCATTGCCTCTCCTACCCCTCAGGACAAATATCCAAATTCAAATTATATTCATTTCCCATTTTTTGAAATTCTTTCAAGAAACACATTTGCTCTGAGTTCAATTACTGCTTTGTATGCACTGGCTGACTCAAAGCATCCATCTCATTTTACTCTAAATATTCAAGGGTTAGAGTTTGTGTAGCAGTAGCTGGATTCGCTTGGAATAAGGTTTGCAAAGTTCTTAAGACTGGTGGGGGAAAGATGTAGCGGTTCTGGAAGTCTTTAACCAGTAAATTCAATGTGCAAGTTGAGTTACATGATTTTTGAAAATTCTCTGAAGTTCTGAAATGTAACATCAATTTAACATCCATTTGCAGCATCTAACCCTACCTGGGCCATTTCGGATGGGTGTCCTCATCATAAGCAAATGTCTCTTTTCCCACATTTTCCCTCAGAAGCAGGTGGCAGTGGATTTCAAATAAACCCACACCCATGTCTGTGTTCCTTTCTGGAGGGTGTGTTTTGCTCATGGAAATATGTCTGACCTCTTCGCTTAATTTACAAAATTTTATAAGCGTCCCACCCCCTGGGTTGCCCACAAAGTGACTCAGCAAGCTAAGCAAAGGGATCAAAGAATGGTTACAGTTTTTTAAACGAATGGAAAAGTTTAGCAGTTCTGAAAGTATTTTCCCTCAACACATATTTCAAAACATTAATAAAAATAATTACAGCTGAGTCTAACAGACAAAATGCAGGGCTGGAGTCATAAATCTTAGAGAACAGGGAGGAGCACTCTGAAATGCTGCAAAACAAATAGATTATCACCTTCCCAAACCTCTGCAAGCTTCTCTTTTCCTGTAATAGAAAACAAAAAATCACCATGGCTGGGCTGCTGCTTGCTTGCTGTTGATTAAAACAACTTTCATATTGCATTTCCTCAGCAGTGTGCACATTTATAAAGTAGGAAGGAGGAAATTGTACACATAAGAGTGAACACATAGGAATTGCCAGCAGTGCAGATGAACCACCTTGGGTCCAACCCAAGCCCAGCTTTGTATCTTGTTGCTCGCTGGATACACTGCAGATCATAAAGTCCTGGGAAGCTGATTCTGTTTCAGGGACTCAAGTATAGGAATCAAAGATAAGGACGTTCCTGATGGAACAAATAAGAGGAAGATGCAGACCTTGGAGGTCTCAGAGACCTCTATGTACGTGCCACAGGGCCAAACTCCTCCTTGCTTATTCCATCTCCTGCCTCCCATATTTTGCACTGATTTATGCACAGCTGCTGAATTCAAAAGAGAAGAAACAGACCTGCCCCATCTCATACTACACAACAGTCAGAGGGCTGGGTGCCCGCCAGGAAGATGGGATATGTTGATTCCAAACTCCTTTGGCCCAGAACCCAGCTCTCCCACTTCCCAGGAAAGTGCTCTCTGTAGCAGACAACACATCTGTTCTCAGAACGGGGCTGTCAGGGTGTCACACGCAGGCAGTGCTGCCTACTACGGGCAGTGTGCAAACCCCTCTCTTTTCCCACCTTCCCCATGTGTGGCCCAGCACAGAGCAGGGAGCCACTGTCTCCAGGAAAAGCCACGTCCCTCCAGGAAAAGTGATGAGGACCAACAGCAGGAGGGCTGACTGACTCAGCCCAGCCACGGGAGCATCTCTTCAGGCATGGCATGCTCAAGTCAGAGCTGCAGTAACTGGTTTGAAAATGGGCCAGGTACCAACACCCAAGTGATTTCATTTACTGCAATGCTTATGGATCCTCTAGCTAATCAGAGCACTGCAGCTTCAAGGTTCCTAGTGTGGAAATCCTGGGAGTTTGTAAAATAAAAGGCAAGATGAAAAGGCAGGTCATAATCTAATCACATCTTCCTTCCTACTGATAGGAAGGCAAGAAAGAGAAAGCAACGACATGGAAGACAGAGTCAGTAAGTCAAATATTTTTATTGATGTCCTTTCTTATTTGTGACCATTGGTCATTCATTTTTATTGCACAGACCAAAATTAGCTACTGACTTTAATTTTCTTAAATAACAACTTCTATAGCTTTTGCATTTTTACCAAGAGAAGACAAAATCATGAGTAAGTCTACATGGAATCAAAGATAAGGAAGCAACTTCTTAATAATCCTCATGCAAGATACTGATTATTGGAGACTGAGGTTGAGCGTTATTTCAGGAAAAAGTTCACTCCTATGAGTATGCTCATCTCAAGCTAATTTATAGTCCTTTCACGACGGATGTTATTTTCATATATTAGATATTAATTACAGGCACATTAAGCAATATTAACATTATTAAACAACAATGAACAGCCGCCTGAATGTATACTCTGGCAATGCAAAATCTGAGTAATATAAAGAGCCTTACCTGGTAATTTTCCATTAGAGATTTTCTAAGCTTCTAGAATTTTGTCTTACAGGTCTAGAGATTTTAAACAGAATAAATCTAACATTCATATTTACAGAAAGATTTATGCCTGGCCCAAGAACTCAGGGCACTTACACTTTCTATACCAACAAATTACTCCCATTTGGAAAAGGAGCTATTGCTTTATTGTGGCATTACCACAGAAGCTGCTTTCTGAGAGCACTGAATGCATTTTTGTGCAATGAGTCTTTCAAGAGGCTAAAATGTATTGCTGCTGCTCTTTATGTCTTGCTCTTTTACAAGCATACACTAAGCTGCAGACTTGGCTGCCACCAAGTATGTATTTTATATGTGGACTATTACTACTAATAAAAGTAAAATAAGTTATTCAATATGAATGACTGCTCCTCTCCCCCTTGATGTACATAAAATAAGCCACATATAATGTGAGAGTAAACTCAGGCAACTGTAATAACTGACACTCCTACAGTAACAAAGAGGGAAAAAAAAGGTGAAATACTTCCAAGGAAACAGTTTGCTTAAATTATCCTTTTAAAACAAATGAACAAACAAACCTAGTCACAAATCCATTTTACTACCTTTTTGTTTCCTGAAGGCTTCTCTTTACCAATACTTTCCTAAAAAATAATTATGTTTAAGGTATTTGCAGATAATTCTCACTAGACTTAACAGAGAACAAGTATCCTACTTATTTATTTTCCTCTTTTCCTGGAAACAGAAGTCCCCTAAATCATAACTCTGTAATATCAGGGCTTCTATGCAGGGAAGCTTCAGCTTGCACCAAAGGAGGAAAGAAATGAAAGCTTCACTTGTGGCTTTCTACGCATCAGACTGGGACATGTACACACCCCAGCTCTCCCATGTGAACCATGACAATCTCTTGGTGGATTTTAAACTGAGTAAATACTTGTACTAGAGCTGATGGACTTTTTCTGTATAAAAACAAACAAAACAAAAATCATGTACATGTGAGGAAGGAATGGCCATACTGCTGTGCAAACCTCTCTTCTAACCTACACTGTCACTGGTCCAAGCCTTTGGAGATCAGCAAGTTCCAACTGATACAAGGATTCCTACCAAAAACAACTGCACTAAACCAAAATCCTTCCTGTAAAACAGAATTATAAAAATAATTCAAAGCATAAAGTTTCAGGTTATATACAAGTGTGTAGTTCAAACATTTCTTTTTCTGACAGAAAACACCAGATAATAGATTGCCAACAAACCACACAAATTTTGCCTCAAAGATTTAATCAACAGGATTTGCAAAAGAGCATCAAGTACTCTGAAATGATTTATGAGCTGCAAAAGTGATGCATGAGTCATTCAAAGCGTATCAGTTGTATTAACATTTCAGTTATCGGTGTTTACTGATGGCAGGCTGAGAAAAAGAGTGAGAGAACAGACAATAGAGCAAATAAAAATATTGGTGAGGTCATAAGAGACACCGGTTAAACCCGTAGTTGAAAGGATTATGTACAGCAAGGAAAAAAGCTCTTCTCCTTTTTCAAAGAGATTGCACATTGTCAAGGTCCACCTCCATCAGAGAAATACATTAAAATAATTTTCAATTTATATTCTATTTTCTCGCCTATTGAAAGTTTTCAAAGACACAGGAAAGACTAGACTTCTGCCAAGCAGATTAAAGAAAACTGCATTCCTACATATTTTAACTATACAGTTACACATCCAAATTCAAAGCAGAAAAATAATTCAATGCAAATACTCAAGAAATACAGAATTATGGATTCTGATAAATCTGGGGGATGCAAGACTATGAAAGGAGTGCCTGAACTTGATGAGGAGATCTGTGTAGGATGGTTTCTGGATCCTTGTATTCATTTGAAGGATCCATCACAGCTGCATATAACTCACTGTAAGCTCTGCAGACCAGTTCTGTTGACTGTTTTATTATCTGCTCTCTAAAAACCAAAACAAAATAACATAATTTGCAAATTGTAGGGAGTATAATTGTACTACATACAAGGAATTAAAGACACACATTTAAAATAAAGATTAAAAATTCTATAAAAGGCTTCTCTCTCTCGTTGTGTCATACACAGATAAACTCACATGTATGACCTGATAACCAAGACAGGAGCTTCTTTATTTCTACAATTAAGCAAAAACTAATAGAAGGATTTAATTTGCATGCATCAGTTTCCCACTTGCATTTGCCTGTATCTTTTAAAAGACTGATAAACTTAGTGATCTACCTTCTGCCTCTAGTGGCTTCTCGCTGTCCTTTGTAAATACAAACTTTTTTTCATCTACTAGCAAATTTATTCTATTTGCTTTATCTTGAAAGCAAGATTCCATTATGATTCCATAATCAGACAAAAACTAGTGATAGTGGTCAGAGATTTAAAACACAACCTTTTACCAACAATGTTATGAAGTCTGTGTCCTGTTATTTTCCTGGAGATAAATGAGTAACAATGCACACAGACTGAATGCTATATTTAACTGGAAAGTTTAATATTTTTTAAGACAACCTATTTTATTTTACACTGCCCATTGAATCAGTTCACTTTAATCATCATGGTGATGATGCTCACAGTAGCAGATGAATTTTTATCTATTAGGAACAGCAGTTGCAACTATTTTACAGCAAACACATGCAACGGGAACTCCAGCAGAAGCTGAGGAAACCAAGGTAACCACAAATCCAGATTCAGCCCTGCTGTAATATGCAGCAGAGAAACAAAGGCAGCACTAAAATCAGGGCTGAATTCACAGACTGTTGGGAATTGACAAGTTAAAGAAATTTCAAAGATCAAGTACAAAAATCTTTGTCTTTACTGAAAACATTAAGGAACAGCAGCTATGAGAAAGCAGATTAGAAGACCAAATCTGCATTTTTTTTTGACACACAGTATCCAGTTTTTTTATATACAGTATCAACTGCCAGTATTGCTAGGTTATTAGAACACCTGAAAAAAAGACTGTCCTTATAATAGCAAACCCAAACCCACTACTGTAAGGGAAATATATTCAGTGTGTTCAGGTAAGACAACTGTCTCTGACCTCAGCCTGGGATCACTAAGGTACTGTAACGTGATAATCTTTTATGAAAGCATTGCACACTGAATTTGTGTAGAACTAGTGCACCAAATGAATAAATAAAAAAAGTTTGTTAAAATATTCAGAGGACTGAACAGAATCACATGTGTTGTTCAATCAAATAATGTCAGTGTCATTAATCAGAACATTAGGATTTCAGTTGCCATAACAACGTGATACATTTATTACTAACACAAATGGCAGCACTTGCTAAAAATAGTAGTTCCAGCATTCAGTTTCTGTGATCCAACACAAATGAAAAGACCTTTTCAAGACCAACAACCATATGAATACATAGCTTAAGGCTTTTTAAATGAGTGAAGGAATTTGAAAGACAAGAGCATGCATTGGTAATGTTGGAAGGAATGTTCTTCACAGTTGCAAAGCTTAAATGATATTGTCTATGAGTATATAGTACACTGGTCCCTTATCAAAGCATGTGGTCTTGATTCTGAGAACCAAAGTCCTCATAGATTACAGCTCTCAATTATATGATTTCAGGAAAAATGTCTTCAAAATTGAAAATTCCAACTACTATAGCCAGGGATCAAAGTTATAGCATTGGCTAAATGTTTTGCTTGTATTTTGAGAGAATTTAGAAATTTCAAGGCTTATTTCCTATCAAAAATATTGACTATCAAGACAGTGATTTTACAAGCATTTCTGTAAATGGGTATTTAAATTTCAGAAGGATTGCTTGTGTTTAAAGCTAGTTGTTTGAAGAAAACTGTTGTTTGGGATAATTGATTTATTTATTTCGTTTTCATTCTGAGTAGAACCTGACCTATAGCATTGATTATAGCAGGTTAATAAACTTCTGCATGTTAGCTGAGTTGAAGCAGCTATAGCAATCATCCTCACAAGGCTTCCCTCTTACCTCTCAACTGTCCACTGCTGTAAGATAATATGAATTCAGCTTAAAATGAGCTGAGAGGTTTAAAAAGCTTATCAATGGGATAAGGCTAAGAGCACCTACATAACCAGTTTATCTCGGTTTATCTGACACAAGGATTGATTAAGTTCAAGTAATTTCACTGTGCCAGAGTCTTTATGGCAGTACAGACTCTACCTCTTAAAATTGTCTCTGTGTTAGCAATGAAAAGCTGAGGTTTTCAAAATACATTTACTGTCATTATGATTTTTAAATAGACCTACATTTAAGAAAATATATCAAGAGCTAAAACACAGGTTTAATGTCCTGACACTGAGAAGCAGAAGTTGTGATGTTTCAACGGCATTACTGGTCAGGCTAACCTGTTTGATCTGTACAGAGAGCAGAGCTCTCCCACAACAGGGTCAGATCTGCCAGCTGAGCTGGGGGAATGGTAAATCTGGCAGACACACCCAATGCCAGCTGGAAAACACCAGTATTCCCTGTGCCCAGCCATGCTCCACCTGTATGGTGTGACACTGGAAGTCTTTGGATGAGGAGAACCTGAGCAATGGAGAACTAGCACCCAGCAGCTGGACTAGCTGATCATTTAAGGTCCCTTCCAATCAAACTGTTCTATTCCATTCCCTGCAATAATTCTTTTGCCCTTGACATGTCATTTTTTAATTGCAAGATACTGCAATACAACCCCACTGAGGACAAGCACTAGTAATGAAACTCCAAATACTGTTGCATTATGTAAAATGTGATGTGCTTGTCTCAGTATCTGGTATATTCAGTTACCTGCATTCCTCACAAAAGTGTGAAAAATAATGTCAAGGAAAGTTTTTGATCAGTGCAGCATATAACTCTTTAAGTACTACAGAAAGTCTTCATGTGGTTCACATTTAATTGGAAAGAAATTTGTGGCACCTTCCCTAGCCTTAGGGTTCAGTTATATTCAAAAAACAAAGTAAGAGATAAATAATAAAGTTCTTACTTCCATACTTCAAAGAAGAAATCTCTAAAAAAATACATTAGGTGAAAAGTGAAATAATCTCAGCAAAATATTCAATGAGACAGAATGCCAATATTCTACAGCAGAAGACAACAAAGGTGAAAATTCTAGAACTGACAAAGCAGTGGGGATAAAAGAAATCTTGGAGAATTATATATTTCACTCGTTGTTGGAAAGCTTACAAAATAGTTCTGAAACAATCAGATCTTAAGTTGACAAAAAAACTGCTGACACAGCAGAACATGTTCAAAATAGATTAATGTAATTCATCTTGATGGTGTCTCTTAAATCAAGGGGAACTATTTCAGAAAGTTACAGAATTAGATACTCCTCACTGCTTGTTCAAAAAGAGGAGAGTCAGAACAAAACTGAATTGTGACCCGAAGGACAATGCAAATATCATCACAGCTGATAACTTGAATTCTCATCACGATTAACTAAAACCTAATCAACATCATCTTTGTGATCATTATTCAGGCATGATCATAATAGAAATTCAGAGGCAAGGTACTTACTTCACAGTGGCACTCAGAAGGAAATTCAGCTGGGACATTAACAGACTATCTGGAGCAGACAGATAGCGATCAAACTGAGCCTGCAAGAAGAGAATATGAGACCAACACATTAACACCTTGCTATTACAGAAAAATAGGTAAAACCACAATTTCTGAAAACATCTCCAACTATTAACAGACAGAACTTAATTGTCGAAAACAAGTGATTGACTTCTGCACCTCTGCCACCAAAATTTTCTTTCTGACTCTGAGGAATATTAGTGGAGGGCAAATAATGAGAATCCAGCTTCCATAATTATCCAAGTTTCCTATGCAGCTGGTGCAGGTATATTTATATCACTGAAGATCACACCAAGTCTATTCAATGCAGAGGGAATACAAGACAGCTTCAGAACTATCTACTATCTACTCTGCCCAAATTAGACATGTTGCTTGATTCTTTTTGCATGTTTCTTTTTACTTTTTGGCAGGGAGTCACTGCTTATGCAGGGAAAAACAAAGAGCAAATCACCTACTTCAGGCTTCCTAAACCACTTCTAAGCCTACTTCTCTTTCTCACAGAATATAGTGATAAGAAGAGCAATGCTTTGATTCTAAGAAAAAACACTCCTGTCTTTAACAGTCAATCAGAAAAATTGCGGCTGTCCCTTTCCTGGCAGTGTTCATGGCCAGGCTGGATGGGGTTTTGAGCAACCTGGTCTAGTGCAAAGTACCCTGGCCCTTCCAGGAAGGTTGGAACAAGATGGTCCTTAAGGTCTGTTCCAACTCAAATCATTCTGTGACTGTGTGGTCAAATGGGTGACTACTGAGAAGATGAAACCAGGTCTTCTCACAGGTGAAAAGACAAGGAACACTGAACACATACTACACTAAGAAGCATTTTAATTAGACAGTGAGAGGAATCAGAAATGTCACCAAACATTGAACAGATTATCCAAAAAACCTGTATAATCTCCATCCTTGGAATTACTCATTAAGACAAGGCCCTAAGTAAGTTTATCTACTGATGGAAACCTTCCTGTTCATTCATTCACTAAATGAATATTCTCAAGCTGGTAAATCCTAAGATCCCCATCTATCAATCATTTAAAACATAGGCAAAAATGAGTAATGAAGTCACAGTTCTTACAAATTATTTTTTGGGATTTTCTGTCCATGTTTGGAAGGCAAGGGAGCTTTTGCTGAGAGAGGTATGGACTTAACAAGCATCGCATTTGCAAGCATGTATGAACAACTTAAAAGGCTGGGACCTGGAAAACTTTCAAGCATAAATGGGAGGCAGTGAATCTGCCTACAAGTACTCCCCCCTGGTTTAAATTCTGAGGAGGCAATAGATAAGGCTGATAGATGGCATTTATGTGGGTTTGATTTCAGCACGCTTGGTTCCATTCTGGTTAAAGTTTGTTCACAGAAGCAGATGTTAAGTAATGAACAAAATAAAACAGATTGATTCTTCTCTTAACTATTCAAGAGAATTATTATGTACCATTATAGTTAGCAGTATTACATATGTATAATTTAAAGAGAAGGTCTCCAAGCTGCAGCCTTTAAATTCGTTGTTAGTCTACAAGATTATGATAAATAGAATTGTAAATGTAAAATTCGTAAGTTTTAATAAGAATGCATGCTGATCTGAGTAAACCACTGAGTGCTCTGTGCCAGAGCTCTGTTCATCCAACCATCTTGGGAATTGCTAGTTTAACTCCTGAACAGAAAAAAAAAATGGCTTACACGATCATAATTGGGATGCATTCAACATATAAGTTTTTTAAAAAACCGTTTAAAATCCCCTTTTTTTCTGTGGGTGTGTACATACACTGCTGTATGAGCAGGCCTTTACAGTTAAACTTTTACAACAAAGCTTAACTTTGCTAAGCAAGAAGAGTGAGAGATTATACACTACTGCCTACTGAACTGTGATATTGCTATCTCTATGCAAAATAGCCTTCACACACTCTAAGAAAAAATATCTGCTGATAATTTACTTTAAAATATATTGTAGCTTTCAACTTAAAAAAAACCATAACTGTGACATACACCCAGAATCTAACTTCTGAGTAAAGCTGAACTCTTTGCATAAAATCAAAGCCTTAGGACTAAGATTATAAATGATACCAGAACCTATATTTCAAAGCACAGAGGCAAAAAAAGAAACTGCGGTGATTAAAACTAATTAGAGCTAAGTATTGGCTTTTAGCAATTTAAGATGACTCATGGGACAGCATTCTTGTAAGTAAAGATCTACTTCTCAAGGCTTAGAAAATAATATTCTATTACTACCCCTTCAGAAATAATTTATGTATTTATTACTTCAAGTGGTCAAATTACTACAAATGAAGGAAGTATTCCCAGACATGTAATTCAGCTATTCTTAAAGAGTAGGACTGATTAGATGAGTATCTTTTACTACAGATGAATATCTTCTAATCACATAATTAACAGTATTCTTTACCATGTCACAGCATCACAACCGTAATATGAAAGTTATAAATGCTTACCATTGCAACCTTCAGGGACACGGAATCCATACTTGACAAATTTGAAAGAGGACCCTAAGAATCAATAATCAGAGGGATAAAAAAGATCATCTTAGCATATAGAAAATGATAAATAATAAAGCCTACAATCGGTTCAGTAGTTAATTTTAATTTGGTCCTGCTACAGGATCTTAAATGTTTGGAAACTATCATCATTTTGGTACCGAAATGCTGTTAACAACTCATTTGTATTCTACTGCTCCCTTAAATTAAAAGCTGAGAATATGGAATTCTTAATACATCCTTTCAAAACCATTTCTTCCTTCTTCACCATTAAATAAAACCACAAATAGCCTTCCACAAGGTCTAGAATAAAAATTGAACTGCAAACTGGCTACATCCCTTTGGTAGTCCGGATTTAAGAGACAACAACTTTGCTCTATCTATCTGTTCTTGGACCATGAAGAATTCAGACCTGCTGCCCAGTAAACCTCCTGTGCTGGTATGGCAGCACAATGCACAAATGCTGCTTAAACCTCTAGCAAATTCTGCGACATCAACTCTGCAGCCAGGCAGCTGTACAGACAGAAATGAAGATTTCAACATCCATTAACAATCTGCCCTAGTCAACCTCAAATTGGTTTTAAAACAAGGGATAGGCTAATGAATAGAAAACGAAGTTGAGTTATTAATCAGATTATTTATACATTTATTTATTCATCTTCATACATAAAAATCTGTTGAGTTTGGGCACTTTATGCAAAATTATTAGCTGAAGAAACAAGATACATTTCTTCAACAGAGTTCTGCCTTCTCCAGAAAACACTGTTTTTCATTTCCACAAAAGATCACAAAAGGACATAGGCACAGCTGAAGGGAAGAAGGGCTGTATTAACACCTACCACATTGCAACTGTGCTTCACAAGAAAGGGAGAGCGTGAGCTCTGAATTTCAGTTTTCAGCTCCTCTAAGAAATCTCAACTTTTCACTTTCAGAATCTCACTGTCTCGGTACTAGAATAGCTACAGCAACAAATAAGAAGAAACTATTTCAAACTACTACTAAACTCAACTGCCAGTTTTCCCCAGAAGAAAAAAAGCAGCAGTTACCAAATGCACGCAGCTATCTATGGACTCCATGCGTGGTGCTACAGGAAGCAGTGAAGAAGCTGAACACTGCTTACATACAGAGCAGGTCTAAGATGTCCTAGGTGCCATGGGAGTGCTGGTATTCAGACCCAGTGTGTACCAGACAAGTGGTACAGGACTGCTGCACACCAACCCTGCTAGGCCTGCTGAACTCACAGCGTAGAGGACAGCTGCAGCTGCAAGGTGCCTGCATTTAATAGTCCTGGTGCCACGTGAAAAACCAACATGACTGAACCTCTGCTTTCAGAGGAAGCTTAATTTGCAAAAACATTAGCGCCAGAATTCTACTAGCTGGCAGGTGTGTGGGACCCCCTCAATATGTAAATTCTGTAAGCTCACCTGCTCCGGTTTGTGCTGCTGCAGAGCGTTATAAATGTAACTCAGACCAGCCCTCGTTAGCACATAGGAAGCTTGCTCATTTATGAGTGTATCTAAATGAGCTTCGATCTGCAATGTTAAGCATAAGGTATTTATGAAGAGCATGTGAGAATATTAAATGTAACAAGTTCTGGGGTTAAAAGGTCTAGAAACACAAGAAGGAAAAAAACACAAATAAGGAGAGTGATCAACAAACAAGGAAATACTACAAATACATAGAGCATAATTATTTTATCCATTTACATATTTCATATTACAAGGAACCAACAATAAAAATGCAGAGAATTCTTTCATGTCTGACTAATAAAATACCCTATTTTTTAGTATTTGTAAATACAACACCATCAAAAATGAAGATTGTAGTCTTGATCTTAAAAATTCCTATATAATTTTATTTTGCTAGAATTCTCTGCAAATATGTGATAAAAATTATTTAACTCTTATTGAAAATACTGAAAATAACATGGCAGTTCTACAATAAACAAGAGACAGCCTTTCATAAGGAAAATAAAACTGAAACTAAATCATACTCAAAACTGATTTTAAATTCAATACTGATAAACATGTATTTGAAAAAAGTCAACTGAACAAACAATAGATAGTGAAGTTACAGTTATTCACTTTGTTTTAATTATCTTCATATGAAAAATCATGCAAGAGTATTTTACATTCTTAATATAATCTTTGCTTTGCAGGAAAACCTAATACCTAAATCTAGCCATAGCAGCAACAATCATTTTTCAGTTTGAGTAGTCTCAGAAAGACATTTGGGTATATATATACATTATTACTTCATTTTTACCCATAACTACCCCACATTTTTTTTTGTTCAATCCTAAAGAAAAGAAAAAATTATAATATATTAAAGTCTAGTAAAATCTAAGACTCTTTTGTCTGATACTTAAAGAGTTCATCTTTTTCCTTCCAAAAATTGTTTAGAAGAACACACATTTCTTTTTAAATCAGAAGGGAAATCTTAATATTCCAATTTGGAGTTTTTAACTGAGTAATTTTTCTATGAAAAATGTTTCTCCTATTAAATATGCCATTCTAACTCCACTTGAATAACCTACTTATGTATAATCTTAAAGATTTTTTTCAGTCTGTTCCTGTATTTGTAAAATGTTTGAATAAAGTAAGTGGTATTAAATGTGTAAGTTTCAGCTTTACTACTTTTTTGAAGAATAAATCAATTGCAACATTTACTGGATGGAAGGATCTCTGATAAAAGAAATTAGAAATACCCCAGACAGTTTGGGGAGGTTGTCTGTTTGTTTGTTTCAGAGCTAAAAGGTGCTAGAAATTCTGATTAGGAGTAGGAAGTGAAAAATGGCTCTCAGCCAATCCCTGCTGATCCCTTCAGATAGGAATCTGCGACTTCCTTCAAGCCCCCCAGCTCCAAAGGCTCTCCTGACATATATTGCAGACATATTCATGTAGCAAAATATAAATGGGCAGTGGCCAAGTTTTCGAAAGTCAACAGTTTCTAAATTTTCACTTGTTTCAAAATTGTAACACGTACGAACTACTATCCCGGGATGTGAGGGGAAACCAAACAAATGAGAAAAGAGAGGCAGAAAGCAGACTAAAGCAGTAACTTCAGCTACACAATATTCTAGTACAAAACAGATGATGATGTAGTACTAACTGTATGATGGAATACAGTCAGCCATTTGACTGAGCTTTCAATTTCCATTTGCTTCTTCTCATACAGTTTGCAGATAAATATTAGAATGATTAGGGTAATGAAAATGTTCACCGGTGTGGGTTTATCTGCAACTAAACCAAACAAAACCAAATCTTTTAATCATTTTTGTCTGTTTAAAATGAAAGCTGTTATCTGCTCATAGTCTCTGACAAGAAGCCCTCTTATCCCGTTTCCCCAGTTTTGATAATGTTGGCTTTGGATTGATTTTAAGATAAATACGTTCACATCACAACTTGCAGTGTGCAAAAATCAGTAATAAGTTCATTTTCTTTTGGAGCTGCTAAAGCTTACCTGAAACTGCAACATTTCTAGACGTTTGTCAGTGAATTCAAAGAGAGCCAGAGTAGTCCTCATCATGTAAAGTGAATTTACCATGTAGGTTGCCATATCAGCGGTGCCCAAATTACTGGCAGACATAGTACACATCTGTAACAACGGATCTAGCACACAAGACAGAACCTAAAATAGCAAACACACAGAGAGGAGGGAGGAAATCATGTCACACGAGGCTTCTAACCTCATTCTGTCTCTATCACGTATTTATTCCCCAAAGCAGAATAAAGAGGAATGAGAGTTTCCAACTGTGAAAGCAGTTTTCTACTGGATTTGTCAGCAGGTGATCATCTACCACAGTGATGGGGAAAGTATAAAAACCTGAGAAGAACAGATTCCAGCCTAGCAGGAGGAAGAATACCCAGATTAGATAATTGGTAATTGTGCAATCTTGAGGGTGTATTTACTTAATGGAGTAGTAATTGGATAACAGAATTTAGATACTGTGTTAAGAGTAGCACTTCATACTCAACTGTAATTATCCATTTTGTTAGTCACCCTGTTATGCACATTACAAACTCTGGTTTGACAGAGCTCTAAAATGGGACCAGCAAAAAAATTAATGTTCCACCTACCTTTGTGCACTGAAACTAACTTACACATTCTCTTTTTGCCCCTCTCCCTCCTCTTCACACACACAAAGCAGGCAAACATTCTTGTACCTGCACAAAGTCAGCCTGACGGGCGTCCAGTGGAATAACAGATGAGTCATGAGATGCCAGAACCTCCCGTAGCAAGTTAAGTGTCTGATTTAGGGCAGAGCTTGGGCCAAGATCAGGAGGTGGGAGCTCAACCTGAAGAACAAGATTATCTATTTGTGGGGACTTTTATCAATCTCATTTACAGCAAGTACCACACAGTCTGTTAGCACAGATGTGTGTTATTAACAAAATGTAATTTTGTTAATAACAAAATTACATTTCGGCACACAGAGAAGAACTTTAATTTGACATCAGACAAATCTAACACATTTCCGACAATAACTGCCTGCAACCTTCAGCATAACCACCTCATTCAATGCCAAACAAGCAACACTGAATTTCTCTTTTCATTCAGACTATGTTATTTTGCCATTTGGAGAAACCCAAACACTACTGGTTTTGGCAGTGAAAAAAACCCACTTTTACTAGATTAGGTGCCAAAGAGTAACCATCTTGTTGGCATCACTTTGGCTAGGACCTCCTGCAAACACTTCAGAATCCAGTGCAGGCAGAGCTCTGGGAAAGGAGAGCCATGCTGCAGCAGTTCTTGACAAGACCACACAGCTCCTGCGATGCTGAGTATGAGAGCTGCAGTCACAAATGCAAGAGTCTCAATCCCCAGCAAGCTCATACCTTAAATTGCCAGTACACAAATGAACTGCACACCAATTAACCCAAGTACAACTACGTGAACTGCAACGAGACTGCACAAACTGAAATGCAGGCTTATGCAAAGGTAAGAAGCAGGTAATGCAGACATCTAAAAAATAAAAAAGGAAAGACTGTGTATATTAGAGAAAAAAAATATACTTTCCAAGTCAAATGATGATAATTGGACTCCCTGAAATGGACTGAAATTCTATGTTATTTTTAACCCAGGCTCACATACTTTAGCCCTTCTTTGTAATGAGCAAATACTCATTAAACACTTAATGAAACATTTATAGAAAATTTAGCACCTCTTTTCCCCAATACACATTTCTGAGGTTCTACTCCAAACATAGCTGCATCTTTTTGCCTCCATTGCTGCCTCAAACCGGCTTCCTGCTGCCTCCAAACCCTTACTACAACTCCATTTCCTTCTGCCAACAATCCACTTCCCACCTTCCTCTCTTCTGCCCATGCAAGGGCAAACACAGATCATGTGGGAATTAGGAAACCCTCAGCAACACACAGTAAATCAGCACTTAAAAGGCATAATCTCTCCAGAAGGAGGTAGGGAGAAATAAGTTTGGATGGGACTGGCCCATGTGTCCCAGTCAGGGTATCTGGCCAGTGCAGAGCACTGCAGTGTGCAATTCTGCAGTACTCTTTAACACTCCAGCTTTAAAGAAAAGGCAGCAGCTTTAGATGGCTCCAAGTCATGGGCAATATGTTCCATCCCTTCCCAAATGAGAAATACTGACTAATGGCATAGTAATATGGATATCTGAACCTTCAAGTTAAAAAGAAATAAAAATCCAAGAGGCAGAGGCTGATGGCCAAAGAAACCAAGGAGAGCACAGCAAACACCTTCAGAGCAGAACATTACACAGCCTTCTGGAAATGAATCTATACCTGATGAACATGGCAGCAAAGAAAGAAAAATACAACTCTGTGAAACCAGGCTGAACTTTCACACTTTGTGCTATGAAACATTTGAGATACCATAGATGTCCCACACTCTTACCAAGACAGATTTAACAAAAACTTTTTTCATCCTTCTGAATATAAAATGTTCCTCTATTCTCACTTTCCAAAAGAGTATACTGAACTTAAGGATGGAAAAGTAAATCTAATAGATTCAGAGAACAGATGTTCAGCCCAAGAGGTCTTGAAAAGATGAAACAAACATTCTAGCAATAGTAATCCAAAAAGAGGCACTTACTCAGTGCTGATCAATAGTAAAGTTTACAGAAATTTACAGGACTGAATGACTTTCTTCTTGTTTTTTCTTGTTATTATTAGGGGCATTGATTGTGTCCTGCACATACCATTCTCAGACTTGAACTGGACCGTGTGCAGGGATATTTCGGTGTTACTTTGACACTAGAGTATGATGGAGTTTTCACTTCCAACTCACACATAGATCATGGCAATTATAATTTCAGGCTGCTTTGCACAGAATTTTTGTCTCCTGACATAACTAATGCCCAGAAGCTCTTAAATTAGTTTCATCTTTCACTTTATTCCTTTACAGTCCACTGTCTTCTAGGCAAGAAACAACATAATGGAAGAGAAAAATATGGCAAGGAAAAAAAGATGTAGATCACTAGATTTTATTTGGGTTACCCTGAAATTCCTGACTACTGCAATAGAGGCAAAATTATCAGTAAGTGGAAGGAAAATCAAAGCAATGCTACATTAATTTTGAAAATTCTAACTTTTGACACATCAATACAAAGTGAGGGCTTTTTTTTTTCGAAATTAAAAAAGAAAATTTAAAAATAGACACTTCAAATTTATAGAGGAATCTATGGACTCCAACTCATGTGCACTAATCACTATTCTAATAAAAAAATAATTAATGCCCTGAATGTTTTACATGCACTACGAGATCATTATAATTGATCCTATTTCCAGAAAAATAGGTTTCAAATACATGCTGAGTTCTACTTTTGAAGTGCCTCTTTCAGATGCAAGCTAGACATCAGCTAACTAAAACATGATTAGGGAAGTTCTGCAGCAGCAAATTCAACTGCATTAAAACACACCTAACACAGTACTAAGTCTCTAACTGGTTTTAACTACCGGTTCAGTCATACAGAAACCAAACAGCACTTCAACCTTTCAAAAAACCCAACAAATTATCCACTTTTAAAATACAATACATAAAGTTGAAATGAATTTTGAAATGGGTACTAAACTTTAGTAATCAACTTTAGTACAAAAATTTGTACCTTCTTTTCTGAATATTAATCAGTGGGGAACAGATACCAAGCCAGTAATCTTCCTTCACACAGATAATCCAGAGCAGGTTACTCTATCTATGAGAGCAAGTAGCTTAAAGGATGTCTTACAGAATTTTACAAACAGCAAAGGAAAATACAGAAGAAAGAAAAGGCAGCATCAACAATCGAGAAGTGTGCATGTATGTTAATTGTTTCCCTTCCTCATTCACAGAAAAGGTTACGTTTTTAAACAGGGCAAATTTTCTTCTGAAAGTACTGCAGTCGATCAAAACTTTAAATACTATGGTACTTGAACACTAGAAAGTACCTCCTACGCAAGGAGAGGCTGCGTTCTGCCTGGAGAAGAGAAGGCTCAGAGGGGATGTTACAAATGTGTATAAATTTGTGAAGTCAGGGATGAAGATGGAGACAGACTCTCCTTAGTAGTGTCCAGTAACAGGTCAAGAGGTAATGGGCACAGATTAAGACAGAGGAAAACAATTTTTTACTGTCAAGCACTGGAGACAGCTGCACAGTGAGGTTTTGGAGTCTATCCTTTATGATATTAGAATTTCAGCCAGAGCAAGTCCTGGGCAGCCTGCTCTAGCTGACACTCTGTGTCATGAGCAAGATGGTTGGACTAGATAGTTTCTAGTTTCCTGCTGAACTCATCCATTCTTTAATTCTGTGATACTACTACCAAATAAAACAAGACGGTAATTTAAAATACAGAACTCCACAGAGAAAACTCTACTCATGAGTAACAAATGGAAGGTTAGCGGCTTTTATAAGAGCCTAATCAGCTTTAAATACAGCCTCTTAAAACCCCCCACTGGCAGGGGCTGGATCCAAAGCCCTACGGAGTGGAATCTTGTAAAAATGTTATTAATTTTTCACGCTGTCAGTTAACACTGAGCAGCATCAACAGCAGAGTCCATTCTCCTCAGTTGAGACAATATTCGCCAGCACTCCAAGAAACCTGAGTGCATGTCTCATCAGAGAAGCTGTCTCAAGATTTTCTGGTCCTATAAGGATACTACAGAGGTCAACAAAGTAGAATGCCTAATGGCATGCTTGTCTTTCCAGCTATCAAGTTGGTCTTGGAAGAAAAGATAACTAGTTTTGCTTTGTTCTCAAGGATCCATTTAAAAGCATGATAGCATTCAGATCACAACAACAATAATCAGTCTTATTCAATCTGCCCCACATCTGATTTCCCAGAAACCTAATAGGTTTCATTCTGGCAGGAATCAAATTATAAAGGACAAGTTTACAATTATTCCCATGCAATGTTTTAATATCTCTCTCACTGACAAACTTAAAAGATAATGCAATCACAGCATTTAATTAGCATACATCTGCTCTAAAACCCACAGCATTAAGGAATAATAATCCCAAAACTTAATTTGGGATACTCTGCTAATAGTCTTCTAACAGCTCAGACAGCAGATGACTGGAGTTTGGCACAATCCTTCCCTAGTGCCCCTATGATAACTCCCATTCCATTTTATTAAATGTTTGCAATTATTCTTTTCTTTAATAATTGCTCTGGAACACTAGTGAACCGGAGGAAGGACATGTGGGCTTGAAAATTCCCACTCTCCTAATTTAACAGGTGGTCCAATAAAACATGCTGACATCAGTTGGTCTAACACACTTGTTAAAATGCCTCACCAAGGGATCCATGATATTAAATAACTCCCATACTGAGAGGACTGAAAGAGCAGTCCATCCACTCCAGTCCATTAAGTACTCTGAACTTTACTCCCAGTTTCATTGGAACAGTTTCTGTTGTTCTGACAATTATTTTCATTCACTATTTTCTCCTGGATTTACAATTGTCTGTAAAATGGTCATCTGCAATGGGCTGTTCTTAGATCCAGACAATGAGCAACACAAAGAGAATCCTGGATTCCTATACATTCGATTTGTAAGCACAGAGTGAAAAGAAACATGGAAAAGGATACATAAGGGTTTTAATGATAATTCTGATCCATTTTACTAGCACGCTTGGTAGACCCATGGCTAGGTCCAAAAAAGCTAAAAAGCAACACATCCAAATACATTTTTTTCAGCATAAAGACACCAATACTGGCCAAAAAACGTTCTGGTTCAACCAAGAACCAGAACTAATCAATTGCTACTAGAACTAGAAAGTACTGGCAAGAATGCCCAACACTGGGTCTGAAGGGTAAGAGCAACTAAGGCAAAGGAGAGACAGCATCTGCAGTAAGACCTGATGCACCAAACCTTCAGTGACACAGGAGGTGGCTGGTGGTGCACAGCTTTTGTAGGATGTCCACGTTGAGCTCTACAGCAGCCTGAGAATCTCAAAGTCATGAATGGCATTTTAAATCCTAAAAACAAAGTGGCTTTGCAACAACTCTGCTACCAAACTTTGTGACAGGTTTCAAGAAGTGTCGGAACCAAAGAGAATCCCTTGTGTACTGCGTTTCTTTGGTAGCAACGGATTCATTTTCCAGCAGTCTGCTGAATATTTCTCTCACATGGATTTCAGCTCAAACATAGCTACCTGAGAAGTCTGAATGAGAACATCATAAAAAAAAGCTTTCATAGAACAAATAGTTGGAAGTTGAGAGCTGCCGAGTATTTTATTTTCAGATTCTAATCAGGATGGTTGAGATTTTCTTACGTAATGAAAAAAAAGTTCATAGCAAAGTGCTTCTGGGCAAACCAGTAAGTATTCTGAAGTAACCAGGGATTTCCCTCTATCATTTATACTGGTGGCTTGACAACCAAGAGGGAGAATCCTGATCTAAGACTGCCTAAAAGCTTCCATACACCTCCACACTAGTGACACTCCTTATGTAATATGGGACTCTTGTCAAAAATAGATATGAAGAGGAAGCTATTTTCTTGTCCTAGAAAGAACAGCCTGAAGTCTCAGTTTCCCACTGTGCTTTAGAAATAAATCCCAAGAATACTGAAGGCAATGCTCAACTCAGGATAATCAATAACCTAGGGAATTGTCTGCGGTGATGAGCACATCAAATCACCATCCTGTCATTTGTCTGCATCCTAAGCATGGGCTCTTGAGAAGTTAGCATATGTAATGAAATCTGCTTTGTCTAAAAAATGTTCCCAACTAGCTACACTTAAGTGAAAGATTTGCTTAAATCATATTCTGGTCTATCAACTACTAGATACAACGCATATATTAAAAAAGGGAATTATCAGCAACAACCGATGATACTGAGGAAATACTATTGTTAAAATTGTCTACCTGACAGGCCATTCACCACTTTCCAATAATCTAAACAGAAGAGGTACTTAAACCTATAGAAACAGAATTATTTTTACTTCAGAGCATCCCATCTGCATTTTAATGTATTTCCAAAATTATTCAAATTGTCTTAACAATCATATTTTAATCAAAGTATTGGACAATTGAACAAATTGTAATTCTTTGAAACAGGCTTATCAATGCCTTAAGATGCATTATCTAAATTGAAGTAACAAACCACGGTTTCCAGATTGTTCAAGTGAAAAGTAATTTACTAATTTTCCCAGTGAATATTCTCTACCTGCACAACAGGAACATCAATGAAGCCTTTGCAATTGCCTATGTAAGCACAAAAGATCTGTCTTCCAGGGGTTTAATCTTCTCTGAAAATAATTTTAAAAAAACCTGGAAGCAACTGCAGCGCATACACCGCTGGCAAAAAGCTGAATTAAGGCTGGGATATGAAGAAAATCCTATTGATACATATACACAATTTTGGTCTGAACATGCATTTTAAAAAGCATGGTAAAAAGCAACCTTCAGCTTCCACAAAATGTAAGGGCATTGTGACATTCACTACTAAACTTACATGGACAAATGAAAAGGCATAAAACCTGTTTATCTGTACAATAACACACAAAAAACTAAGTAACAAGAGAATTAAATTTATGATAAAATAAAGGCCTTTATCGCATGGAAACTAATGTTTCTCTGAGTGTAATCAGCCTATAAATTATGTTTTTTTATGAAGCAAAACTAATTTCAGTCTTGAAGAGATAAGACATCATTGTATCAATTCAGTAATCCACTCACAAAGGGTAATAATATAAGGTGCTACAGAGGACTATCTAAAACTCAGTTACAAGAACTACACCTTAGAACAGTAAGATTTCTTCTGAAACAGAGTTACCTCATTGTTAACTCCTGAAGCAGATTAATAAATAATTGAGGAAGCCTTTGTTACCCATATATCTAACAGTCCTCTAAATCTTTTTAAGCTTTTGACCTCAATTATATTCTGAGGAAAGATCTTCATAGGGCACACAGGCAATGTAATATTGTCAGCATTTCAGACTTAATTTATAAATGTGTTTCTGAGAAAGAACAATATTATGATCTTTTCCCATTACATGGTAGGCTCAGTACGTCACTCATTACTTGTAATAAAACACCACTGAAGGTGGCAGTGCAATCACTGCCTTCATTTAAGGGCAGTAAAAGCAAATTTGACTACTTTATAAAACAATGACAGCATCTAGAACCAGTTACATCGAGACTGGGGGCTGAGAGAAGGGAAACTAAGAGGGTAAAGAGGACAACACAACCTTCCCACAGTGACAACAGAAAGAACACACACTATGGACTTGGGGATCATAATTTCTTTATCATTCTTCTTCTGAATTCTACACATTTCTAAACTGAAAACAGTGTATCACCCACAACAAAACCTCAAAGACTACAAGTTACATGAGTAGGAAAATCATGCTGGATCCTAACTGAATATAGATGCAATACCCAACAGGATAAATAAATAAAAAAGAGATGAATACAGAGACGTTTTCAAGGCAAGAAAATTTCTTTCCTTAAGCACTTTGTAAGCAAAGAGGAGTCATACATTTTTGCTAAGGTACATCACTGATTTCTTTTCATATAAGAAAAATTTACACAGATATTTTACTTTAGCCTACATATTAGGAAATAAAATGTTTTTTGGTAAATTCATATTGTCCTTGTCCACGACATGTTTCAGGAAATCAGCTTTAGCTGATCCTTGAAGAAGCATTAATAGCAAAGGAACTATTACTGATATGATACTGTGTTCAAATTGAAATAACCAACAGCAGCAATGCTTTAAGTGGACTTTAGCAGTGTGGACTGTGGGTGGCAACAGCTAAGGAGTAACCCAACCAACAAAAGAAACCACTGAAAGCAGTCACTGGGATTTCTGGGAGAGAAGAGGAACAACTGCTTCTTTCAGAAAGTCATTCCCCAGCCCCCACAGAAAGACAGGAAATTAGGACCACAGAGACTGAGAAATGAATGAGAAAACTAATTTAGAATCACAGAACAATAATGACAAAACTCAGAAAACCTGACTGAGTAGTCAGCAAATTACAAGTCTGCACAAAGAACAGTTTCTGGAAAATTAAGTATTTTTTCCAATTTTTTGCAGGTTAAATAACTTAGAAATGCATTTACAAATGTTACAGCAAAGTTCATGGGGTAAAACTGCTTTTATAATAGACAGAAAAGCCCAAATTTTGTTTTTACTTAGCTTACCATTTTGGGATGTACCTTGCAACTTCAAAAAAAGAATGATGCACAATTAACTACTGATCTGATGATGCATTAATACAAATTATACAACTCAATCGCCTGACTTTGCTCTATTGCACTTGAGAAAATTTCCTACTTTTGCTGCTTCTGGTAGATTTAAAAAATATGTAAACTGTTCTGTAAATAATATTGCTAACCACAGAATCTTAGCCACAGATCTACAAAACCTCCCCTATTATTAGAATTGAAATGTAAACAGCAAGTTTGCAATGTAGTTCTATGACTAAAATATTAAAAATACAAGACTTCAGCTGTAGGAAAAGCTGACATATAAAATAGCTATTTACCTAGTAATCTTATTAGACAAAAGGGAAACACAAGCATATTTTGAAACCTGAAAGCTGTACAATTTTGAAACAAACCTTGTCCATTAGTTTACTTGCATGAAGACTCAGGCTATTAAAGAATATTTTCTTGCTCAACAAATGCATTTCTTCAATTGTTGTCAACAGTGTGGCTGCATTGTTTCCTACAATACCACTGAAAAAAAAAATTAAGATGATTTAATGACTCTAAATGGGGGACAACATGATAGTGAGATACTTAAATATCATTTTTAAAAATTATTTTCAAAGTTGAAAATTCAGAACAAATAATTGCAGGGAACAGCTCACCATAATGGCTGAGAGATAAGCTGACTGCAAGAACAAGCATCATCAAGTATGTCATTAAGCAAATATTAAATACAGGCTATCAAACTTGCACAAGCTTTTTTGAAGAGTACTAAAATTTACTGGGTTTTTGCTTTCTTATGCAATAAATCTACTTCTGTTATCAAAAACAAATTACATAACCAAAAGAGTTAACAATATTCTATCATACTGCCTGTTAGGGATAGCATAACCTCTCTCCTCTCTTCACTGAGATGCTGGGCATCTCCAAAAATGAAAGAATACATTCCTTGCTATTTCAAGTGTTAAACTACCACACTTAGCACAGACACCATGTAACCCTTAAATAGCACTACAGGACTATGCTCCTCTCACAGATACACCCTCCCTCTGGCTATAGGAATTGCACTTTCAAGTTACAAACTGGCAGTGAAAATTCATCAGGTCATAATAGGACTAAACCTCTATCTTGATTTTCAGATTGTAATATTGTGTTTAATAGATCATTTCTCAAACTGCATTTCCTTTCATTAGTGAGGTGCACCATCCCAGTGCAGAGGAAATAATTCAGCTGATAGAAGGCACTTCAGTGGTCTTTAAACAACGTTGTGTTGTTAACAAGTCAGAAATCAACAGATAAAACTGCCTAAGACCTTCCATTTGATAACACATTTTCAATTGCACCAACCATCGGGAAACATTTTTATAACCATGGGGAAAAATTAACTTTATAGACAGAAAAACAACACCAAAATATTTCAGGATTTTTGGACAACAAAATTAAGAGCAGGTCTTGCATGTGTTCTACAACAGACCTGCCATCACAATTGAGGACTTTAAATAAGCTGGGAAGTGCCCAAGAACCCCTTATCCCAGTCTGCCCAACATCTTAAGTATTTTCAAATAGAGAAGCTCAACTAGTAATATTAATGTTTCAAATTCTCAGCAGTTCAGTCCAAGGCTGTGGAGGAAGATTTTTCTCCTACTGCTGTTTCTAACCAACATGAACTACAGCATATGCCACAACATATAAATTATATATAAATTAGCAGCTCTGGTTTTTCTCCAGTTTCTGTATTCCTGGTGGCATCCGAAAAGTTGGAAGGTGATCAGCACGTCTTCAACAGTGAGATAAGGAGATACATAATTAGGGGGAAAAAGTTATCAAATCACAATTATTTAAACAAAGAAAAAAAAACAAAGCGAAAAAAACCCTGAAGAAATTTCATTTAATAACATTTTCTCAAAGGGGACACTTGACTTTATCATATTAAATGTTGTGTAGAGTTTATTGGTATGCTATTTGAATCTACACAGAACAATAAAGAAACAGTTATTGTGGCAAATTGATGCTATATTCCAAAGCAGTTTTGATATGAACTGAGGAATGGCAATGGGTAAATGGTTTCTAATTGATATCACGTGTTTCTTCTTGATGTTATAGAGCAGATCAATCTTGAGGATTTATTCATATATAAACAATTAGGGAAAAAACATTTTTAACATATTTTGTAATTTTACATACCTGATTGTGTGGTGGTAGAACTTGAGCAAATTAGAAATCTTGTACAGTAAAACTGCTCCTGGCTCAGCAACAATCACCTGCTCAATTCTAACCTGCAGCATAGAAAAATACAAATATCCTTCAGGTCATAAATTCCAAAAGCCTTCTATGACTTTATATGCAATATACCTCTGATTTTTGAAAAATAAATTCAACCAGAAATACATTTTATAAGAGAATATCCAGTTAACTTTAATGTTTGGCTTGAATTGAAGTGTTTCTGGGCTGCCAAGCATCTGGGCAGAAAACATAAAGGTATATGCATTCTTAAAAAAAGAAAAACTACATACCCAAAAAGCCTTCCAAAAATCCTACAGTCCCTACAGACTTCTGATGTTATTGGCAATTTAAAAATAATGAGATCATTTGATGTATCAATACCAGTATACACTGGAATCTTCCCCAGTGCTGAATAGCAAGAACAGCTGCAATGCTGCAGAATCACTATAGCAGATTTCTAGCATCATGCAGAAATTCAGAACATCAAAGTATTAGGCATTTTGCCTGAGAAAGAAATTTCACCTGGATGAATAAATTCTTCCCTTAAAGGAGAGCCTATATATCTCCTACCAGTATTTAGTTAGCTATATTTGTAACTAATAACCAGCTATGTTGCCTGTTTATCTCAACCAGGAGATACTGGCTACACAACAAAATGGTGCTGAGTGTCTTTACAGCTGGACAGCTGATGTCTTCCCTCCACGGTAAACACAGTCTCAATCCACTCATACAAAGCCGCCCCAGGGTCAATCTTTGTGCACTTATGAAGCAGAATAGACAGTGACTTATAACTGCACTGCTCTCCCACGTGCCTGAGTGTGAAAGGGCTCCACACAAATCAGCAGCCACTACCCACTTTCCCCAGTTATTTGCTGTTCAGTGGAACACGATGTACTGCAGACCCTTCTCAGAGCCAGCTGCAGGGAGAACCAACTAAGATTACGTTTCCTCAATGCTGTCAGTTTGCATCTAATTCACAATTACTTGAACAAAATCAAGTAACACTTTTTGACTCTTATTTGCAATACTTAATGCACAAAGCTTACTTCAATATACAAGTGAACTTTGCTCTTCAATGTGTTTGTATATGCAAAGGTCCATATATTTATGGACCATATATGGTCCATATATTATATGTCACCAGAATTACCTAAAAAGTCCTGTGGACATGAGTATATTCTAGCTGTACAGTAAAAATGAGTAGGGTAGGCAGGGGAAAGAGGGAAAACAAAATTTTGACCAAAAAAAAAGTGAATAACTAAAGTTAAAGAAAATAATTAAAAATTGAAAAAGACAACAGGCAGAAGGAGAGGAAAAAAGTAAGATTTTAGGGTCATGAGAGAAAAATAAGAATTAAAAAGACTTATTAGGAAAACAACTGCTGCTTCCCATACAGAAGTCTTCAGTGCACTGGAGAACCAAAATTTGCAAGCAAAGCAACCTAACCTGTTCGGGGACGCTCTGGACTTAGAGCTCTTACTATTTTTTAGTCCTGTACATCCTGATGTTAGCTGACCACAGAAGACTACCTGCAGTCCACATAGGGCATCCAAGATATTTTGTTCTGAACTCATCTTAAATGTTATGGAAAAGATGAGAAGTTTAATTTAAATGTTTTTTAGGATTCTCCTACCTCCATCTGAAATGAGAGGCCTGTGGTAAGATCTACCACTAGGGAGTATTCAAGAGTCACTTAAAAGCCTAAAACACAAATCAACCATCAGTAAGAAATGTGGGCAATTTAGACTGCATGTAAGCATAACTCTTCTACAGTGTATTGTACAAAAGACTCCTCCAAACTGAATCTATTACTGTTGTTCCTCTGGACACGGTGGCTTGCAATTATTCATTACCTACTCTGCATTGCATGAAGGCTCTTCTGCTTGGGGCTTTCTCAGGGGGGGAATTTTTCTACCTGTTTTTTTTTTTTCTTTTCCCCTGGGGAAACAGTAAGTGTTCCATATTTTTACTGGAAAGTCTAGACCGGCAGCAAATTAATGTAAGTTGTATTCTACTAAAATACAGAATACAGAATGAGAAGTCTTTAATTGTTCTTTTAAGATTTTTTTTTATTTCTACTAGCACAGTAACTAACAATGTTTCAGGAGATATTTCTAAAGAGATTAGCAGTATGTAAGTGTAAAGAGTTTAGCAATTGAAATGAAAGATCCTCTGTACTTAACTATAAAAATCAGAAGCACTCAGATCAAGATCAAAACTTCCTCCGACTTACACAGGAGTTGGATTTTATTCCTAATCACTTAGTTGGAATGCACAGAAATACTGAACTCAAGCATTGGCACTCAGTATTAATGGAAGTGATTCAAGAGCACAGAAAGTTTGGGAATATCTCCCAAAAAACCAAAGCCGTGATGATTGTGTGTCTATTAGGACAAGCGTCTTCCAATGGATCAAGTTGTGAAGGATGATCATAATTCTGTGACAACAGACACAAAACTGAAATACAAGAGATTCTATCTGAACATCAGGGAACACTTTTTTTTTACTGTGCAGGTAGGTGGCTGAGCACTGGCATACATTGCCCAGCAAGGCTGTGGAGCCTCCATCCTTGTAAAAGTCACCCGGTCACAGTGACCTCCAGATGCCCTTGCTAACTTCAGTTCTTGTATAATTCTGTGACTTTCCAAATGGCACCTTTTTGAATTCTACCTCTCTCCAGACTTTATAATTTTCTTCAGAAACTTACGTATAGTATCCAGAAACTAGCTGTTCACATTTGAGACTGAGTATTTGTCAACTGGATACGGTTGTTATAGCTACAGAATCCTAAGAGAAATTTATTATAATTGTATTTAGGCATAGCAGATTTTACTTTAAAAACACTTGGATTTATACACTGCAGAGTCAGGCAATAATTGGTATCAGCTTCATCACCTTGATTACTTCAGTGCTTATGTGAAGCACATCCAATAGACAAGTCAGTCAATCATTTGATGGATCATCATTAATGACTGCTATCAAATGCATCCCCTAAACTTACTAAGGCTGTAGCTTGAAAAAAAGATAAGTATAGAGAGACGTGACAAATACAAAAAACTGAGGTAGCATAAAGATTGCAATTAGGAAACAATTTCTCACGGTGTCTTTAAAATACAAGAGCTGGAGTAATTAAATGAAACAACCCCCCAAAAAACCGAAAACACCAAAACAAAAAAACCCCACAAACTATAAAAGCAAAAAGCTTTTCATACAACAGAGTTGAAATGTTCACTTCCCTGCAATCTGTTATGAATATCAACATTTTATATCAATTTGACAAGTTAATGCAAGAAAACATCTATTGAGATCTATTATATACAAAATTATGGCTCAGTAAGTCCTTAGTATATTCACAAACAGGCAAGGAAACTATCCTAGTGAAATAGGACACAACTGTGTATGCAACCTGTACACCTAAGCATAATGATCACTATGAAAAACAGGTTAGTAAATTAGATTGGTTTTTCACTTGACCCACTACAGCTATTCCCATACACTTACTACAAAGCTGTTGTTTTCTACATCAGCACTCCGCAACATAGGAAAAGTAAACTAAAATCAAGACTCAAATTTAGCATCCTAGTATCTCTCACTATATGACTATGAAGAAAGGAATCTTTAATTTGAGAAAAAACCCTTCAGAAGATGACAATCTAATTCTTAACCAAGAGCAATGAAAATGTACTGAAGAGATGGGAGCACAAGTTCTGAAAAAAACATGACAGAACAGTTTTTGTATTTAGAGCGCTAAGGAAAACAAAATACTTCACCTTCAGAGGCCTGCAGACACCTTCTGTGATGTGCCCAACTACTTCTTGAATATTTTCTTCCACACCTATAGTTAATGCAAACACATGCTAAGATTATGCAAATGTAATTCTCTTTTCTTCAAGACTATAAGACAAATAAACAAATGTAGGAGGTACTCCTCCATAAAAAGCATGAACTGTGTGTTCTTTTCTCCACACTGACTAGCTCACACCTCCACTGCACTTCCAATCTAGCCATTAAGAAATAGCTGCATGGCAAAACAGTCCCAGAGTCATTCCCTTTTGCCATGCAATCGCTTCCTAGTGCAACACAGTGCGTGGGAATTTGAGGCAGAAGAATAAAAGATTTAGCAAGAAGCTGTCTCAGTAAGGCTCAATACTAGCACTTCATGAAATTAAACTAGAAAAACACCCAAAAAACAACCAGGCCAGTGAGATGCTCAAGGAGCAGCAGTACAGCCCACTTTGAAAGGCCTGACTGGCAAATACAAGTGTCTGCCAGCGTTGGATACTGACGAGCTCATGGCACTGTTACAAATGAAGTGACATGTGTACCTCCACACTACTGCGTGCTGCAGCACTGGCAAACGCTTCCTCCCCAGCAGCAACTGAAACTCATCTTTCACAGAACGATGTACAAAAGAGAATATTGCCCTATCTTCTCACGAAACACAAATGAATTGTTGCATGGCAACCAGTGCTGTCATAAATCAATCAAACTGAAAGCAACAGATCTTCAAGCTCTCACTTCAGTAACAACTCAGAACAGATTTATGGAGAAAGCAATACTTTAATTCTAATTTAAAACTTGTCAACAGGAGTTCATCTTCAGATGGGACCCATGCAATGAAAGTAAACAAACTGACTGTGACATGTGACAGGAATCAGGTGACCTGAAGCTATATTTTGCTTATTTCAGACTAAGACAGATTACCTCGGAGAGTAAAAATAATGAAAGATCAGAGATCTGTGCCAATGCCTCTTTACACCAAGTTACTTGAAAAGCCATAAAAGCAGTAACAACTGAATTCAGCATGGTGGCTGTAAGAATTTCAACATACTGAATTGGTAAGGTAATAAAAATATGCTTATATACATGAGTATTGATATCAAGGCAAAAAGCAAAATTATAAACCACAGCATGCATGCTCTTTTACGTAATGGCTAGCTCCCAGATAGACATTAGCAATTTACACATTTTTTAGTAGGAACAGTCACATTTGTACTGTTCATCAGTGTAACAAGTACCTAGCACATACTTCCAATAGTGTATCTAGACCAGATTGACTTAAAAACAAGTTGTTTGGTATGAAAATTTTAGCTCAAAAAATACACAAGTTCGAATACCAAAGGACATGGAATAAAAATTTTGAGATACCACATGTTTGTGCCTTTGCATGTATTTTCATGTCCAATTAGAATATCTGGATTCCAAAAGCAGTGAAATCTTCCAGCAGAATGGGTTATATAAGTGGTGCAAGCTTGACATAAAAGAATAACAGAATAAACAATTCTCAGTGGTCCAAAATAACTTTTAGAATACAGCTCATAACTGAAGATACACTTCCAACTCCTTGCTACAACATATATAATTTGTGTATCCTTCTATAAAAGGAGAGATCTTTTTTGGACTTTGTTTAGCTTCTGTTCTCCATCTGGGTTCCTGCAGCTCCACAAAAAATGGGTTTCTACTGCATCTCTTCAAATGCCTCTCTTTCTCAAGTAGAAGATTTCTGTATGACTGAGAGGCTCCTGCTAGCAGAATACTGAAACTCTGAAGAAGAAAACCAGATGCTTAATGCTTGTCCAGCAAAAGAGTTAAACTTTTGTGAATGTGTTTTCAGCACTTAAAATTTTAATACCATTTTTTTGGTCATATTCATTTGAAACAGTTAATTTTTGCAAGCATAAAATTTTAAAACTTTTTTAAAAACATCATTGCATGCTCTGCTTATGGGATACATAGTTTGGCCACTTTAAAGTAAAAAACTGGAGTGGAAATGTTTCTCAAAAAAAAAGTGTCACACATAGACTTTTTCATCCAGTGGGACCAAATCCACCTGTATTGCACCAATAGGTAGACATGTGGCTTTTCTTTTGGTTGTTTTTTGAGAAGGGAAATTTTTGTATAGTTATGATTTACCACACTCTCCACAGTCTTGAAATTACAGAGCCTATAGGAGAATATAAACAGAAATCTGAACTCAGTACAGATACACCTGAACAAAAATAACAGAAGTGGTTCCATCTGCTAAAAACTACTTAAGCTGAAATTGAAGTGAAAACATCTGACTGATTTAACTTCATACTGCCAGGTAGGTGTTTTATCTATGATAGTTGCTTGAGCCCCCTCTATAGGGGAACAGAAAAAAAAATCCTAGCTTGTGATGAAAGTCTCCAGAAATGCTTACATTAGATCTCAAATTTTCTTAGGAAGAACTGCACTCTGAATAGGCAAATCCCTGTCCTTATCTCTAACTGCAAATAAACAAGATGTCCACTTGTTCAATGGCTACACAAAATTAACTCAATTTTTACTGTAGCCTGCACAGCCAGACACCTAAAGACTGCACAACAGCACAGAAAATTCATCTTGAGTTTTCTAGTACCATAGATGCTGTCCTCACTACCAACTCAGGACCTGTATTTATAAAGAACATGTAATCTAAGGGTACTTTGGGGTGCACTGCCCATAACTGTTTCTTGTTAAATGCAGTGGTATCCTATTAAGTACTGTTTTGTCTTACAGACCTTATCACATCACTATCCTTGTCATAAAAAAAAACAATTCCCCAAAGACACAAAGGAATAGCTACAAACAGCATCTCCCAAGCTCCCAGTTTGTTGCTCCCAGTATGAAAGTAAGAATTCCTCTTTACGTTTCTTGAAAACCGTACAACGATGATAGCAGACCCACTCCTGGAGAGCTTAGGAAAACATATTTTTCCTTCAGACTGAAACACTGAATCTCTTGTTTACACCAGTCTCCGCAGAAAAAGGTTTTGGCCTGGTGATTTTTTGTAGAAAATTTCTCCCTCAAATATTTATAATCTCTATATTATCAAGTATCTTGTTGTGTGGCTGAAATACTCTAAATATATCTCATTACACGGTCATATCATCTCGGCCCAACATCCTGTCAGAAGGCCAAAGAACTTCACAGTTAAGCAAAGCACTACACAAAGAAGAATCTCAGAACAAAGTGCAGCAGCACAAGTTCAGCCCACAGCAGAAACAGACACATTTACATGGTCCATGGGCCCAGCTTTTCCTGAAGGGCTCCCCAATTACAGCAGAAACATTAGTCAGTCATCTACAAAGAACTGCCAGGTCTTTTTCTCTACCATAAAACCATTATGAGGCCTGCTTTCCTGTCTCCCTGAAATACTGTCAGCAAACAGTATTAAATTCACTTCTATAGTACACCGTAATTGTACTTAAAAAACAGCATTCCTCCAGTTTGATTTACAACAGTTCTTAACAGTCTCCTTTCCCATATACCATTAAATAGGAAAGCAAATTAATACTTACAGCAGTAAGGGAAATCAGAATACATACTCACTTTAAAACTCAGAGTAGAATTGAGACTTACAATCTGAAGAGCTCGCCAGACACAAATCCATTATAAGTTCTTACAATGAGTTTGTTACAATTGAGGACACATGCTTAATTTATAAAAAATATCTTTCTCTGAAACTATGGTGGCATATTGTACTAAAGCTTCTACAAGATAAAAGTCTTTGAAATATAAGTACAACCTATTGAAAGCAAAGCAAAGGAGCTGAAGACTAAGCATGAGAATCTGGAGTTCTGAAATGAAGGAGAGTTTCAACATTAAAAAGCTTCAGCTCTCTGTGCATGGACAACTTCAACCTCCATAAACCTGGTATGATGCCAAATGACAGATGAAAATTCCATTTTCCTTGCAGCATAGAATGAAGAGACTCACAGAAACAAGGAATCGTATTTTTAAAAATTTACTAAACAAAAGAGCAAAGGCATAATGAAAATCTTCAACATAATATGCAATGTTTTCAAGGAGGTATGTATTCACATACATTACAAACAATTTCTGAACTGTCAACTACACTCCAAAATGTCCCTTTGTAAATTTAATGTAAATCTATTACAAGTACAGTAAAATAAAATGAGTGCATTTTGAAATACTCTTTTGTTATGGGCCTTCTTTTGGCAGAATGCAACCACCAGCTATTCTGAGATTACTTTTAGGAAAACTTAAACTCAGACTTCTAATTGAAGCTCAGCCTAAGAAATTAATCACACTTTCTTACTTATCACAGACTTACTATCACTTCACAATTTATATTTTAAAACCAGTACTACCTTGAATAGTCACAAGCTTTAACATAGCTTCTAAGTGTTCTTTTTCAGAAGCTGTAGCTTGATGCAACCAGGCCAGCATGTCTCCTACATACCTACACAAAGACAGAAATTTCTGTGTAAATTAGTGGTCTATGGTGTCAGAAATTCCAAAAGCCAACAAAAAGAAAAGATTACTTCATATACATTCTTGTTAGTACTGTACCTCAGAGGATCATGAGAGTGCATTTCAATAGGGCGGGGAGTACCTCCCAGACCTCCTCTAGTAAGAGCATCTATAAAGCCACGGACCACAGCACTCCTTCTAGCTGTCCCAAACTCATCCAATGTGTATCTGTTATTGAAACATGAAAACAGATTAAAAAACCCAGAATGCCTCATCACAGTTGATTAGTTCAGCCTCACAGCTAATACAAGCAAATATTTTTATAGTTCTAGAAATCTTGCTTCAATGCTTCTACTATAAAGCATTCAAAATCATCTGATGATGTCAGAATTTCTATCATCCTGCTCAGTCTATGGTACATCTGACAAACGGGAGAAAAGAAGACAAATTTCTTGTTGTCACTTGCCTGTCTGCTCTAGAGCAAATGTGTAGGATGAGACAAGACTTCTGATACTGCAGACAGGTGCTGCAATATAGTCTTACATATATATATATATATACACACACACATATACATACAGACATTGTCCTTTTCTTCTTTCTTGGTTGGATAGCTCTTAGTTTCCAGGCTAAATTAATAACCAGATTACTATTTGTGGAGTTCTTCTACTGAATTTGAACAGTTTTTCTAGCATGCCTTCTCTGATACCATTGCAAAATAGACTGAAAGAAGTACTTGGCACTGTATTTCCTACACAGGAGCATTGGCAGAGGCTGTAGTCTTGCCAGAATCAGGTTATTAATACTGAAAAAAAGAAAAGGGGGTGAGGAAGAAAATGAAGTGACTACTTCTGCAGTGTCCTGGGGTGCATCAAGCACAGCACAGCCAGCTGGGCAAGGGAAGGGATTGTCCTGCTCTGCTCTGCACTGGGGTGGCCTTACCTGGAGTGCTGGGGACTGGTTTGGGTGACACAATGTAAACAAGACATTAGGCTCTTAGAGAGTGTTCAAAGGAGGGCAATGAAGATGGTGAAGGTCCTTGAGTATGAGTTGTGCAAGGAGTGGCTGAGGTAATTTGGTCTGTTCAGCCTTAAGAAGAGGCTGAGGGGAGACCTCACTGCAGTTACAGCTTCCTTGTGAGGGGAAGAGGCACTGATCTCTTCTCTGTGGTGACAGTGACAGGGCCCAAGGGAATGCTCTGAAGTTGTGTCAGAAGAAGTTTAGGCTGGAGATTTTAAAAAGTTCTTCAGCCAGAGCGTGGCTGGGCACTAGAACAGCTCCCCAGCGAAGTGGTCACATGATATCACAGGTCACAGCCTGACAGAGTTGCAGAAGCATTTGGGCAATGCTCTCAGGCACCTGGTGTGACTCTTGGGGATGGTTCTGTGCAGGACCAGGAGTTGGACTCAGTGATCCTTGTGGGTCTCTTCCAACTCAGCATATTCTGTGATTGTCTTGTCTCCTCTGAACAGATACTAAAGAAAACTTATCCTTGACCCTCGCATTCCCTTACCCCACAGAAATAAATAAACGAAAACTCAGCTTTTCAGTTTATGTACACATAAGCATCTTTAACAGGTTTGGGACTCCTGTTTGCATATGGTCCAGCTGACTGACAGAAGCAGAAATTTACTGCACTACAACACAAGGCTTCTTTTCCTTCTAGGCTACTATATGACTAGCAGGAACAGACTTAAATTCATTTAATAGTTGTTTACTGATTTTAATCAAAGCAATCTTAGTTAGATATTTAATGGATGTACAATTACAACCCAGAATGCATTATCTCAAATGGCTTGCTGGTGGTAGAGGAGGTGCCAATAACTTACACATGATTCATTTCTAGAGCAGGCTACCTTTCTGTTGGCATTGAAGCATGAAAGCAAGTGAAGGATGGGAAAGAAACACTGGTAACATCCCAGTTACACTTGCAAGCCACAGAACACTTCTATTTTTTTCAAACCAACTTAAGCATTTTGAACAACACACAAACTACAAAGGAGAGAAAAAAAAAACACATTACAGTTTATTTTTCCAATATAACTGAAAACTGTTGAAGAGTGAGCATGGTGTCACCAATGACACCCAGTAGAAGAATATATATATAAAATAATAAAAAGAATGTTATTCACTTATTTAAGTCTGCATTTAATAAACACTACATTCACATTTAATAGAGGTGGAGAAGAAAATTTTAAAGAAAAAAATATATGGTTTCAAAAATGTTTGACATTAAGTTCAATTAGATTTCTACTCTGCTATACGAAGTCAGAGGCAACCTTCAGTTTTGTTCTTTTTCATCCTAATTATTATTAGAAAGAGGTGGGGAAAGACCACACTGAAGAACCTGGAAATTTCTGTTGAAGTGTTGAAGAGTAAATTTCTGTTGAAGAGTAAATATCTGCAATTGATTAAAGTTGAACAAAAAATTCTAAAAAATTACTATCTACAGAAATAATGCAATTAAAAGTGGAAGAGAGCCAGGATCTGACAACTGCCCACTGTCTAGAAGGAGCAGTATTGGAGTGAAAAATCTCAAGCGTCTACCAGTTAGTTATTTTTTTCTTCTCTCCAATCAACAGCTATACCATGGATCATTAACTATACAGCAGTGAAATAGACCTTGTGATCATTATTAGTTCTGAAAACAGCATTCAATAATGATAATTTTGTTTTAAAAAGGAAACCACTAATTTTCCTTTTGCTCTCAGTACAACAGGGTATAACCATTACAAAATCCTGCATCTTAAAAAATTCAGCAATAACTATTATTTACACTAAATTTCCTTTTGCTCTCAGTACAACAGGGTATAACCATTACAAAATCCTGCATCTTAAAAAATTCAGCAATAACTATTATTTACACTAGAACACAGTATTTACTACTATGTTATTACACATACTCATGTTTGGAGAAAAAAACATTTGGATGTTTTTCAACCCAGCTTTAATGTTAAAAATATACAGTAATGATCACTGGGGGAAAAGGAAGAAAAAAAACCTGGGTGGATGAGGGAAGAAGAACACTGCTTTCAGCTATGTCTCCATGCATTTTCTAGGAAACAGTTCTCAATTTTTCTGTCAGAGCCAGGAAGTGAAAACCAATTTGAAACGTTTTCTTTTACATCCCTACTCACTGCAGGTCCAAAAAGTCCATCCATGGTACAATACTTCTGACACTTTTATTTAACAAGAAAGTCAATATAAGGAAATAAGAATTTGTAGGTTTCTTTCTAAACTCCTGCCTTTCTCCATCTTATTCACTTTCATCCAATTGAATCACAATCTTTATCAGATGCAGGCTCAGTGATTTGGAGGGAAAGTGTGTAGTTCACACAGCAGTTATAATACAAAAAAAAACAAATTAAAAATTATTTTCTTCTGTGACTTAACTTCTACATTATGAACTCAGCAATTTGTTACTTAAAGGTATACAAAAATTTTTGGAAGGGAATGAACTAAATCCTGAGATTTAAAATGTAAAGCATCAGTACTGCAATTTTGATAATATGCTGTAGCAAGTAATTAAGCTTGATAATCTATGATGAGAGACACGTGGCTGCATCTACAGTAATGTTTATTTTTGCCCTTCTGGCAGAGGAAAGGTCTTACCTATTAAGTTCTATCTTTGTTAATACTATCACTGTTGTTTGTGACAGAAGTGTCCGGAAAAAAAAATTCTTTTTTGCAGATTCATTTTAAACTGGCCAGTAGTGGATATATACACAAGATGAGGTTTTCTTCCTTGAACTAAGAAATCAAAACAATGATTGTATGAAGTTTCAAAGTATCATAATTCAACAAAGTATTTATTACAGGAAAATAAAACTGTATCTAAAAAGAATCCTATAAAATGTTGTGAACAGTGTAGTGACTGATCTGCAGCTGTAAAAGAGAGTGTAGAGGAGAGAATGCAAGAAAGGACTGCAATTCCCAGCTACAGTCCGAAGTGCTGCAACACACCACATCCAACAGCTGGGGAGGTCAAGTGACACCATTTCTCTCTCACATTAACCTTTAGGTAAATTAACATTTAGGCAGAGCTAAATGAGCATGTGCAGATCCGAGCTTTCTCTCACACTGACAGCATTTCTCAGGTCCAAATGCCCTATGCATTTTTCCTGCGAAGGGCTCCATGGAGCTTTACAGCATCTTGTACCTACCCCTTTGCACTGACACTCTTAAAGGCAAGAGTAGCCTTTGAAAGGCTGCCTGTTACTCTGCTGCCCTGGATACCTGTGGCTGAAAGTAATTTTCAATGGCTGCAAAATGTGATGAATGCATTAAAATAAAACAATCCAACACCCAACGAAATCCGAAAGCCCAAAACACAAAGAAGTGCAAATAACCCCTTCAGGGATGGTCACCCCAATAAATAGTTCTTACAATGCCACCTGGTGGTTCACTCTCCTAAGTACCATTTCATTTACTTCAACAACACTGCAGCAAAGTCAGAATAAGAACAATAATATCTTACACAGATATACATATATAAATGCCTCTATACTTTAGAGGTCTATATGTAGAATTTTTCAATATATTACTGTATAACTCATAATGGAAGACATTCTTACTACCACAGGCATTTCAGTAAAAGCTAATTAGTCTTTACCGATTTTTTACTTTGGGGATTTAAATGATGCAGTCACATGTTTTGAACAGGATTTTTTCCTTCAGAAAAATCCTAAAATGAGAGCACAGGAATTCACAATTCATTTAAATTAAAACAGTCTGACATTTTACTTTAATTAGAAACTTATAAGCTAGAAAAAGTCCAATGACATTTCCTGTATCATAATTACATCTTAAAAAGACTTCTGAAATTTAAAGTAGTTGAAATTAAATTTGTTATAACTTAAGTTTCTGGTAGTTTTGGTGGCACAGGACCAAAGTGCCACCAGCCTTGGCATTGTAATTCATGCCCATCTTGAAGTTTTATAAGCTCAAAATACTAGCTTCTGTTAGAGATAATAGCAAATATTTACTTACTTGTACAGGACAGGTCTATCTTGTAAGGCTTCCATGGCTTGAGCGAGAACTGGAGAAATGTCACATGATTCTTGTGTCAATGTCCTGCATTCATCTATGAAATAGCAACACAGATAAAAACACATTCTTGACACTGTAATACATTTTAAGCAAGCTGTCAAACAAGAAAGCTAGTTAAAAACTCAAAGGCTTTTAATTTTGAAGACTTCAGAATATGCTACTTGGGCTAGTTAGTGTTAATATAATTAAATTCCCCTGCAAGCAGTGCTGTAGAATGCATGTCCATCACAAATATCAATAATAAAAATGATTAAAGGAAGCTTACTATTTGTTCGTGCCCACATACAAATGCTGACTCATTCAACATTCAGAATTTTATTGGGCTCCTTTGTAAGTGTTTACCACATTTCAGGTAAACTATTAAGAAAAAATGGAGCAAGCTGTTTGTTTTGTCATTTGGTTCTGTTCTTTTTTTTCTTTCATCAAAATAACTACATAATCTTGTGTATTCCAGGCAAGAATGTGGAAATCATATAAATTACATCAAACATTGGCAGAAAAATTATGACTTTTCCTAAGAGTGAAACCACAACGATTATCTGAGATTTCAGCATCCACTGAAGAACAGCTAATGACTATAAAAATCATATTGCACCATTTTTTCCCCCATGAATCTTACTGTCAGTGAGACAGTCTCTTACTTCAGAGAAGAGGGAAGTAACAAAAAAGCAACTATATCTGACACTACCAAGGTGTTACATTGAACATGGATGGCTACATCAAGTACATACGAAAGAAAAAAAAAGCCTACTAGAGCATCCTGACAAAAGAAT
>VYXF01006310.1:227847-249027 GCA_013397295.1 Polioptila caerulea | reverse complement strand
TTTTTTTTTTTTCTTTTCTAGAAGTAATCCACCACTCCTCTCATTAAATTAGATCTTACTACCAAATCATTAAAATCAACAAATTCCTTCTACTCGCATCTAAATGAAATTCAATACAGTTAAAAATTTGTTTGGCCTACCAAACTGTAGCAGTCCCTCTTTGTAGAAAATCATCTACTAAAAACATAAATAAATAATCCACTTTTATAATAATGAAATTGGCCCACAAAATGAGAGAACTGCCAATTAACTGTTTGGTTCAAAACACATCTTTTACTAAGAAGGAAACCAAAATGTTAATATATCTTGGAAAGGGTTTTTGATAAGTTCAATCCACATGAAGGAATTAAAGGAATCATCATAATAATATTCATAAACATAAAAACATTCTTGGTCCTACTTTGAGTCCATCTGTAAAGTCGTTCATAAGATGTCTCTTGCAATAAAGCCATCTGTTCCATAATTTCCAAGCTGCAAGACAAATAAAAAGTTTATTTGCAAATACTATTTTAGGCAGTTTTAGCAAAGGCATGTGCAAGTCAAATTAAACGTACCATTATTAAAATTCTGAATATTTTTACTTTTTTTTGTGAAATATTCTGTATATTTCTGTATATATTCTGTCAGATGAAGCAAAGAATGACACCTTGCTTTAACTCCTGCTTTTAACTGTAAATCATTCTCTTGAACTCATTTAAGTAGGACTCACCCTGCCCTTTGCTGATTTGTTCGGAGGAGAATCTTGACATCATCATGAATTTGTTTTACTCGTCCCAAAGCCTTGAAAAAATCCTAAAAAAATACAAGCAGTGTGTGAAAGCAGCAATTTCTGTTCAAATCTCTAGCACTCTATACTCCCTCTTTCAATTCCATTCCTAAGTTTCTCGCAGGTATATGTTCCAAACGCTGCTTTTAAAATTCACACCCTGCCTCTGCCACTTACCTTTCATTCCATCTTAAAGAGTCTTAGGATTTTTTAGTTTCTCATTGTATCAAATTTTATTCCACCAAAAAAAAAAAAAAAAGGCACTAAAGGTGAGTTTTTAACCTGTCTTGTGAAGTATGTGCATTTCAAATCCTTTAGGTAAATCTAGGGCACTTTTGAGAACACTGCTATGCATTACATCACTGTCTCCCTTACTGCTAGCAACTAAGGACCAAAATGAAACATTGTAAAGTACAATGATTACAGGTTGATATTTTTTGTATTCATAAAATGGGGTAACTACTTCTTATAAAAAAAAAAAAACAAAACCAAAACCATTTGCAATAGACTAGACCAAGGTTTTCCAGAACAACCTTTCTCTGTGGAGTAACTCAACATCAGCCGTGAAAAAAACCCAAACAAAACCCAAACCCTAGAAGACAAGGACATACGGCTAAAAAGGTTACTTTGTTAGTTTCAGAGTGCAAATGGGAAGCCATTTTCAAACAGGCCTTCTTACGAAGACGTATGTCAAATGCCTTGGAGGAGATCAGCTATTTCAGGTACAACTGTTTGTTAACATCTTTTGTGATTTGAACACAGTTTGCCCAGGAAAGCAGCATTTCATTCTGGCTCAGGTCACATAAAAATAGACCTACTCTGAATAAAACAGGCCAGCAATCTAATCTACTGCCTTGCACCATTTGTGTTAAAGACCATGTTTATAAAAACCCAAAGTACCCTTCCTTTGGGAAAAAAGAAAACTTCCTAACTAGAAGTCTGACTAAAGGTGTTTTAAACACACTGGTTGACTCTGTCACAGGGGAAATGCACACACATGATGTAACTGAAGTCTGCCAACTAAAGCAGAACAACAGTTTTATCTCAGTTACTTCTGCACATTTTTTAGACTTAGTATCAAAAAGACCAGCCCTGGCTGGCTGCAAACCAGTCACACAGTAACTGGCACAGCACTGCCGTCATTGTTCCCTGCAATAGGCGCTTTCTAGAAACTTGAATGCTCTTTCACAGCAATAGTGGTACAAAAGCATACAGCAATTACTAAAGTGCACAATTATTTAGCACATTCCATGTAAGCTTTCATCAGCACTATTTATGGTTATCAGTTCCATGTTTTAATTAGTGCTTCAACTGCAAACAGGATGCCTGTGAAAATTGAGATAAATCTGGACTACCTGCTGAGACACTACATGAAACTTTCCATGCAACTACAATAATAAAAAAAGTCTATTCAGAATACTCAATTTGTTCATTATTCAGTTTGCTTTTACTGTAGAACAAGTTTCCTTTTAATGTGTCTTCTTATTCAAACCATAATATATTCCAAAACTTATTCTGGAAGGTAGCTAAAGTGAGTCAGCACCTAGAATCTTTAGCAAGTGAATAATATTGAGGGAAAGCCTCAGCTTATATTGTCACAAGTCACTGAATATCTATATACATGAATATGCAAAATGTACATACACATGGACAGCGGCATTACTCGACAGCTGCAAGCTTCTCACTTGCTTTGAGTGTCATGAAGTCTTAAACCGTCTTCACTGAAAATTCAGACTTCATAAAGGTCTTATTTAAGTCTAGAACCATATGAGAACTCCTTTGCCTCAAACTGATTACGTGAGAGCTCATTTGCCTCAAACTCATTACATCACTACACAAACTGGAATATAAGGTTGATTTTCTGTCTCTTTACTTGAATCTTTCATCATACACTTAAAACTCATCAGAAATTCACCAATCTCTTAAAAGGTACATTCCTCCATAAAAAATTAAATTGCAAACTGAAAATAGTATCTCGTGTACAATTCAGTTAGGGCTTTTCTACATTTTAGTTCAGGGAGAAGATTTTAATGTTCATTGAGCTACCTCAGTAATTGGCTCATCTTTCGTGCCTCGAAGCAGATTCATTTCATCTGGTGTCAGCTGGAATTTTGCTATGAATGCATCTGCAACTTGTGCTTTCATTTCTAATCTCTGACTGTAATAAAACAAAGTGAAGAGGATATTAGCTTTTTATGCTTATCTCAAAGACTTATTTTTCATATTCATACTTTTGGAAATATAACCAGCATCAGAAATTGGTATTATTAAATTATAATAGCACATTCTTGCCATCAAACACTTGAGTTCCTTTTTCATATAAAACTTTCTATTAAGCTTACACAGATTATTCAGTAAAGACAATATAGAGGTATGTTAACACATTTTAAAATTACTAAGTTCTTTAAAATAATATTCCTTCAGCATTTGTATCATAAGTTATCTAATCCAGATACTTGGTGCTTGTACAGTTGTAATGCTTGCAGTTATTTCCTTTCAAATTCACTAAGGAAAAGGAAAAGCCTATAGCATCCAAAATTACAAAATTAACCTCAGATTAATCTACTTTTCTGCAGACCAGGTCCATTTCTTTGTAACACCATACAGTTGGGATACCAATTTACTAATGTCACAAGCAATTAAAATGCAATGGCTATTTCTCTTGTTCCTGAAATAAACACAGCTGGGATGCAATATATAAACACCATCTCATGGGCAGCATTTTCCTGCACATGTTTTGTTACACGCCTTACAACCACTGAAGGACCCAAATGGAATGGACTGGGATTCCTATAGCAACTGAAAATTTGCCCCAACTGTGGTTTGAGCACACAGTATTCCAGGAAATAAAGACAAGTTTTTCAGGACATTGAGAAGGCTCTAATTAGCTATGTGCAGAAGAATAAAGCTTCTGCAAATAGCTTTAAAATAATTTCATCTTTCAATGTGATATAAGTACTACAAGATAAATACGCTGTTATTTACAAGATAGTACAAGACAGGCAAGTGTACTTCTGTATACTGTATAATGAAATTTCCTTGCAAGACCAAAGCTTGAAAAGTAACCTTTCACTTATTTACCTCTTCTCTACTACCCAACTAGTGCCTGAACTTCATTCAGCTACTAAGTATGGAAAATTGGCTTCCCTTCTGTAGACATGGGTGACTTTCCCACCCTGAAGTTCTACAAACCCTTTTAGAGATCAGATTAAATATTTTGCAATTTTCAATGCTCTAGCACATTGAACAGTGGAAGGGAGAGTAATATAATATTCAACAGCATTTTAACAGTAAAATCTATGAAAGTCAAAGGGACAGCAAGCCAATACTTCTAAGTTACAGAAGAGACCTAAGCAAAAAGGAAAACACACTCATGCGCTTTAATACCGCATCTTGAATTGATAATTCAGGTTTCACTGGGGTCCTAGGCAAATATAATGATTTTATCTTTACATGGACAGTTTTGCAATACTTAAAATCAACCTATTTAATTTTCTCTAAGTAAACGCTACAATTCCAAGTTTTGGGTCTCCATGAAGCCAAATGTTTCTCAGGGAAGGAAGAAGAGCGATGGAGGATGATTTTAACCAACTATACACGCAGTTGCATCCATGAAAAAAGCTGGCACTTTCCAACACAGTGGAAGGGAAATGAAACAACATTATTTTGAAGAAATTCAGTAAATTTTCAGCTGGAAGATTTATGTGGTGAAATCTGAAGAGAGCAAGACACAATATAAGAGGCAAAAAGATAAGTGGTCTACAAAACACAAAAACAGACAAGAAGATATTAACAAAAGAGTATTTTAAAATCAATACTAGGCCTGTGAGAGGTGTTCTGAGGACAACTGAAATTCTCACAACACAGATGAAAGATGGGGCAGGTCTGCTCTGCACTAACATCCTCAATGCAATGATGTGTAAGCCATGCTACTCAGGCTGCCTTAGCCATCCCTGCTCACCACTGCCCTGTAGTGACCTTCTCACTGTGCCAGGACCATTGTTTACAGCATCACGTAGTGAATCAGATGAGGAAACAAATCTGGCAGGAGAAAATCCAGAAGTTCTCACTTCTTGGGGATGGAGATTACAAGTATTTTCTAATTCAGTTTACCACAGCCTGTGCTAAGGGACTGGGGTGTGCCAGCGCCAGGAGTTGTCGGGGGCAAGAGTGCATTGACTTCACTGCTGCTATGAAACTCACAAAAAGCACACTTCAGAACTCCTCTGGGATATAAGAGAAGCTCATTTCAATTGTCAGTTACAACTACTACTACTAATAACAATAAATTATAAATATCATGACTCAAGAAAACCCTAGAGGCATCAAGATGGCTACTCAAATCGAAAATCAGCCAAGGACACTTAAAATTTCATGCAATAATGCTGCTTTTAACAAAGCATTCCTGTTTCACACTGTTTGCTGAGCAAGTCTAATGCCTCAACATCACCATCACTGTATTTAGCTGAAACAACAGAAAATGTAAACTAGTGAATTAACTTCAATAGTTGCTCCGAGTCTCTCCTCTTGGGATGGAAGTCTCAATTTAATATAAATCCACAAAGCTGAAAATAGACTGGATTACCCCTCCCTTTAGGTAAGAGAAGGAAGGTAGCAAAGAGATGAGAGAAGGTAAATCCAAGGCCTTCTTCAGATTCAATTAAAACAAATCTTCCACAAAGAGAGGAGCAGATGGGATGCTGAGAAACTGTTCTGTTGAGCCTGTGTATCTCCTGAGTGCATAAACTTTAAGGTGCTCTTACAGAAGATCTCCATTGAATGTTATCTTCCGTTCTTCAGATTTTGTGAATGTATACTTTCATCAAACTGGAGGCAGGAGGAAGTCTGATTTTAAGAAGTGTAGTATACTGGTCATAATGGTTTTCTCAGTTTTCAGGTGGAATTAGGGTTGTGGTAGAATAAGGAACAGAGTCAGAAACTGTACAAACAGCAAGCTCGTGAGTCCATCCTGGAACTCTGCTCTGTTTTACTTCTCCCTTATAAAAAAAGAACAATCTTGCTAATCAATATATCTCCTGTATCTCCTCACTCTTCACAGTCCTCCCTCCATTTTTGCTGCTATGGAGAACAAGGTTTGAACAAACCCCGTGCTTTAAAGCCATTCCCATCTCTGGCTATGTCTTGGGCTGAGGGCTGGCACAACTGCACACTGATGGACTCCACACACTCCCAAGAATTAACTTTTATAAAGTATAGCCCATACATTAAACTCAAGCACACTGGGCAAGCTAAGCTTCACAATGTACTCACAAGATAACAACCTCAAGGTGGCAGCAATGTTTCATTCATTTTTCTCAAGACAGTGATTGGGAAGTGGTGACAAACATCTCTCCTAAACAAAAGCATGTGTCTGAATTCTGACAAAGCTGTTTGTGTAGAGCTCTTTAGAAAGCAAACAGGATTTCCAAGAGCTAGTCAGTTTCAGAACCCAGGTTAGCCAGTCCTGCTTGAGATGACTGTGCAAGTTGCCTTGGTTATCAATCTGCACAAGGAATAGATCCTGTATCCTAGATGATGGATCAGGAACAAAATACATAAATTGTACATACCTTTGATTTTTGATGGCAGTGTACAGTATTACTGAGACCAATACATTTGCATCTGTATTCATTTTTTTTTCTACACACACACACATATATATATTTATTTATGCATTTATTTCCTCACACACAAGCTAACAGACATTTAACTAGAATTTATCTTATTAAGGCAGGGCAATGGAGTAAAATGTCACCCAAGGTTGCTATAATCATTTCACTACACTAAGTGCCTTACAAAACCCAACGCAGGTAATAACAAAAGCCAGTGTAAGGCTGTTTTACATATAACCCACAGTACCTATGTGCAGACAACTGGACACTTCAAGACCCACTGGCCTTTCTGTAGATATAATAATTTCTAAATTCTAAGCAGTGCAATACAGCTGAGGAAAGGCCATACCATGTTGTTATCCCAAATTTTATTTTTTTTTCTTTTAACAAAGTTAATCCTGTATAAAGGAACAGAACTAACAGCTTATGGGAATGCTGCATTGATGTAAAAGGGGAAGTGCTAAGTGTTGGTAGAAATTAGAAATTGGGCAAAGGACAGGATTCTAACAAAGAGCAATTTCCACAGTTTTAATCGTTACCAGGGAGACAGAATTCTTTTGCAAGAGAACTCAAAAGGCTGGGAAAACTATGCACTTATGCACTTTTCCCTTGAACCAAATACAAATGTGCACTGTTTGTTAGGATTATCACCTAGACAGCTCAAAAATGAGGTGGAGAAGAAGCAGACTTTTCCAAAGCTTATTTTTATCTTGCCACCACATACAGCATAAAAATCTGCTAGTTTCTTCTACCTAGGATGAATCAGAGCAGTCATTCTGAAATTACTTTCAATTTGGTATTGCGGATTCAACACATTTTTAAAGCCTCAGGACAATGGAGTATTTCTAACTCATAAGTAAATAACAATCGTCTTTAACAAACTTGTATAAAGCTGCAAAATTATTTTTTTGTCATGTGAAAGGCAAATATACAAGATTATATAACAAAACATTTACACACAAGTATTAGAAAACCATTCTTAAGAATAAGTACGGGTGCAAAAGTGCATTTGTAAATGCTGAGAACAAATATTTTGTTCTGCATTTTATCCATCAAATACATCTCTTGATGAAGTAGAACTGTGAAGAGGTGACCCATTCTGTGATAAAATATGATTATGAAATATTCTCCTTTATTAAAAAATAGGAAGACATAAAAAACCCAGTGTCTAATGTTTCCATGACAAAAGAAAATAGCAGCAATAGTAAAGAAGGCTTTAGTGAGACCTCATCTGGAAAACACATCACAATCCTGATCATCTGTGTGCAAGAACAATGGATTCCCATCAGACCACAACTAGCAGGATGATCATGGGAATGGAAAAACTAATTTATCACAGGAGATGAAGGCAGCTCTCAAGACAAAGGACAAGATGAGAAAACAGTCAATTTATATCCAATAATTAGGGTGTAAATCAGGGAAAGGCATTTACTGTAAAGAATGAGCTTTTGGGGCAAGGGTTCCACAAAAAGCAACACACAAAACATGCAAAAATAATGCAGTAGTTATGTGTTGAACAGTTGATGAGTTTACCAAAGTCATCATGCAAATAACAGGTGGCAGCAGGAGAGGGGATTTGAACTTAGAAGGTTTCTCCCATCTGTAACATCTATCTGAAGACAGGTAGCCTGCAATGCTGCAGCCCTGCCATCTCATACATTGTGATAAAAATAAACGGGGAAAAATTGAAAAGGCTAAATCAAAAGTTAACCAACACATCTGCACTGAAATGATTAAAATCTTACCAAACAGATTACCAATTACTAAAATAAAAAAAGCTTACATGTTGTAAATAAATTTGAGAAATTAAATTAATTTTCTACTTTTATACTGGTAAGGCTTCCTTCTAAATATGGTGGGTATACTTCCATGGAAATTTTGGACAAAATTTTCATATGCAGAGCTTTGCAGCAATCGTGTGATAAATACAGATATAGATACACAAACACACACGGTAAATCAGTGTTTGGCAATGGTTAAGATCCATGACTCATGGTTTCATGGTTTCTAAGTTGTGCACAGAGATTAAGTTTAAAAGGAGTGTATTTCCAATGAACATACTCTTTTCCATCTTGTAGAGATGAGCTATTTGATATTTCCATACCAAACAGACTGGTATCTTCAGTTTATCTTTTATAAAATCTGATATAAAGCCACTTGAAAGGGGCCTACTTAGTCTAGCTTCAAATTTGCCATCAAATCCAAAAATGTTGCCAAAGGCATGAAAATTACACACTGTTCTCTACATCCATCTGGAATAAGATCAAAAGAATGAGCGTAAACTGTGGCAAAAGGAGAACGAAATCAGATAATAGGAAAACAATAAAACCAAAATCAATTTCCAGCGAAGACCACAGGCTCTCAGCTCCTTCTCTTTCTGGGCTTTTCTCCTCAGAGCGGATCAGACAAACATCAGTCAGATATGGTACCATACAACTGATTCTGCATTTCTGGTGAGTGTTTCCTGACCTGTAAAACCACGCCTCATTTCATACTGACCAAGAAGACTTCATATCTCAACAGGGTTGCCAGGAAGAAAAGCTGGCAAGAAAAGAATGAGGCTTTGCATGTTCTCTGCTGGTCAGGGCTAGAATGCGACAAACTGATTTTGGTTTTGTTTTTTTCTTTCAGATCCATTTTACCTGGTTTTATTCCTCTGCTACATCTTGTCACCTATGCTTTACTTTGGTATAAACCAGGATAGAAAATGAGCCTCAGAATTTTAAGTCATCACGCTCTCCCACATGGAATTATAATTAAGTTTAGGCAATCATTGCTTTTTCCCATGAAGCACATTCATAGGAATAAATGTAAATACAAGTTTCAAAAGGAAAAGACATGAAATACATCTCATCAATGCAAACCACCAGATCACCACTTTTCTTAGCACAAGCTGAAAAAAGCAAATCTCTCTAACCTGCTACAAATAGTGCTGAACTTCCTGCATCATTTCCAAACTGACTAGGGCAAAAAGACATTTGTTAGAAAAGGAAAAAGGCACCAACAAGAGACAAGGATGAGAGATCAGTAGTGCAGCACTACTGAAGCAGATGGTTATTTAGAAACATTTTTCCAAAGACTTCTGAGCTTGTACTGAGCACAGAGGTTACAGTCAAATAATTGACTAAATTCCAAGAATGGTGTTTGTTGTTTTTTAAATAAAGATCAAGCCTGAACATAATGTAATTCAATTAAAGCAAACTGAAGTACACACTTATATTCCTGTCAGGAAATCATATTTAATTGTATTTTAAAAAGTAAAACAATCCCAGGGCTGTGTAAATGGCATTTTTGGAATCGAAATAGCTAACAATGATTCTGACATCAAAACACAAATTTCACTCTGTTTAAGAACAAAATCAAGAGAAGGTAGCAAAAAAGCTAGTTTGTAAAGGTGTCCAAGTGCGGGCTCTCCACAAAAGCTTTGAACCAGCAGCCTGACTTAAGAAATATCTGTCTGAGCTATTTCCATTTTTTCATAACAGTTTTCAGAGTATTGTGGGTTTTACTTCTAGAACACCAGTTCTAGCTCTCAATAACTTTGGTATTTCTGCAGACTTATTTTCAGTGAAGCCCTTGAGCATATAAGTACACTTACATAACTGCTCTTACTTAATTTTGTGAGAATTAATATTGCAAGTATTACCTTCTACTCTCTCTTCTCAATTGCTACATTGATGACCGTAACTTGTGGCTAACCTCAAAACCAACACAACATCTTGCACAACATCTTTTTATTAAGTGGCTGGTAGAATTACTATGAAGCCAGGCTTCTGGCATTCTTTATAGAGTATTTGGAACTAAACAAGTTATTTCTCTGGTGTGGGAATTACTGAAGTCTGGGATGCTTGTTCCCTATGCAAGGTGAAATAGTTCAGTACTGCAATTAAGTTTTTAGCCTCACACCAAACCAGCAGCCCCAAAAAAAACCCAAAGAAAAAACAAAACATAAAACTCCACCAAACAAAACACAAACAAACAAACAAAAACCAAACAAAAAAACCCACCAAAAAAACCCAACAAAACTGGAGTCAAGTATAACAAGAGAACCAGAGAACCAACAAGTCAGAGGAAGCTATTATCAAAATCTCACTTCAAGGAACAAGATCCATTTTCTGTTAGCCTACTAGCAATAGCAATTAAGCAAACCCACATCTTCTAAAGCACAAGAGATGTTTATTGTTTGAAAACAAAGTAATCTCCTTATTCCTATACATGAAAAACCTAATCCAACCCAAAAGCAATATTAGTGTACTCAAGTAGAAGGACACAAATCTACTGAAGATAACTGAAATGGAAACGGATTTTTAACAATTACCAGAAATTGTCTAAATCAATTAACTTATTAAAGAATTTTAATTGAAATCTGTTATGAAATACCTTAAAACGAACACTCTACTCAAGACTCTATATTACTGAGAAGCAATAGCTTAACCTTTCGTTATGAAGAGATGGATTGGATGTCTGGACTACCTTACTTCACATTATATGGTTCTATTAATTCATGGTAAGTCTCAGTTTTAAAGAAAAAAGGAAAAAAAATAACTACCCTAGTTCCTATGCTAAGCAGATACCATAATTTAAATAGTGTGAAGAAAAACTGCTTCTAATGTACAGTAGTTTTAACTAGACTTCACAGAAGAAATAAATTCAGAAGAAGCAACCTAACTGACCAAAGAAATTCACCAACTCTGACATACTCACAAATGAAAAAAATGAAATTGTATTAATTACTTTCAGAATTTATCTGTTTAAGACCCTATATTTAGCATTCATGCCAAAGCAGGTCTGAAGCTCACAAACTAAGTAAAAAGAAAAAAAAAAGCTGCAAAGCAAGAACTCAATATGCAGAAGTTTTAACATAAATCTGAGACAAGCATCTAATTTTCTATCCCAAATATCTACCCAGATGTCTTAAATTCACACATTTCACCAATACAGGAAGTCCCAAAGTGTTCACCAGGACTACCTACAGGAAAACTCCAAATGGGCAGCTCTACCTGCAAACCACAAATCTGAGAGACTAGGATAACCAACAAGAGTTCAGGTAAGAAGCTTTGGAAACTGAAAACATTCTTGAACTACAACTAATTATAGAGATGATAATACAATGCCAAAACTACCTAGTACCCCCACAGAGCCACTGAGATAGCCATTCCTTTTCAAGTATGGCAAAAAGGAAAATAATCTCAATCCCCAGTTACCATAAATGCATGAAATGCATCTGGAAGTTTACAGTCTCCCTTCAGTTTCAGATCATTGAATAAAACTCTCACATTTTTCCAGCTACAAATACATGGTCAGCTAAAGTAAATCACATAAATGCTAAGCCTAATAGAAGAACACAACAGAACAGGTCCAGTTTTCATCTCTGCATTTCAACCAGACAGCATTTTAGGCCAATCCTCAGAAGACAGAGAAGCCATGTCCTTTCAGTTTCACCAGTTAATCATTTGTTGGCTAGAAAAGGTCACATTAAGTTGACGGCATCAGCAATTTAAGACCCGTATTTTTGCAGAGGCAAGATTTCAGGTGTTCAAGGATCCCCTAAAATCTGGCAGCAGATGCTTCTTCACGTGCCTGATGTAAACCAAAGGAATGCATCAGAACAAAGAGTCCTTTAAAATGTTAAAAGAACAAATGACTAAAATGTCCCAAATGGAACCAAACATTCTTCACAATTTTCATATGTTTAGGCAGGGAAAAATTCAACTTTGCTAATAAATGGTATGATGAATCTTCCATAACTACCAGACTGTAAAAGTAGTACTTTTAAGTAGTACCAAAAGTACTTTTTGGCTTCTACTTATGGGTACTTCATGGTATACTTAAAAAATAAACTTGCAAACTTTTTCCTACATGTGTTCTCCGAGGTCACTCAGACTCTCAAAAGGACAGACTACTTCCTAAACGTTTTCCCCCTTCACAATAGGGGGACTATATAGTCCTATAAGGAATTAGCAGAAAGTCTTCTAAGTAAACTATAGTGCAAGCAAGGACTATATTACAGAGGTACTGACATACAGTCTACATAATCTCCTTCAATGGAATTTAAGGCCACTTAGGCCTACACTACTTGAGACTGGTCTTGGTATCTCCCATTCTTCTTCAGAACAAGGAATCAAAGCATCTTTCCTTCCCTTGAGACTATAAAATATATGACCACTTCCCTGCCCTACTACTTCACATACTCATTATCAAAATGATGTATTTTCTAAGACTTCTGCTCACTTACTTGAACCGTCTTTAACAAATCCTTCACTTTATATAAACCAGCATTGCATTTTATGCAGTTATTCTACATTCAACATTTAAAATATGTACAGATTAGACTCCAATTTCATATTCAGACATAATCCACTTCTTACTGAAGCTCATATCATAAACCTACTGATTTTGAAAGCTCACTGAGAGCTATCCAAAATCATAATTTCTACTAGAAACTTACTGCTGCACAATAATTATTTCTAACCTCCAGTGAACTGTATATTATTTTCCAAAGAAAGCTCATAAAGCAAGGAGATTCATTCTTCTACACTGAGAAACCTGAAGCTATAAAACCGTACATCCTAGCCACAAAAACAATAAAGACTGCTTGAATCTGTCATTGGCTATTATCCTCTTCTCAGGAATAAAAATACTGAAAGCAGAAAAATACAAATCTTTTCTTCCACAGGAGGCTGGAGAACCAATGGAAAAAGTGGTCTGTGCTAGGCTCATTAAACAGCACTCCTGTATTTTACAGTCAGCTTTAAATATGGCAGAGCAGGTTAGAATGTAACTTTGAATTCCCTCATACAGTCCTGAAAAAGAGATTTCCACTGGATATGAAGCATTAATAACAAGAAGCCTGTCAAACTGATGAGAAATTGAGTTGGTCCATATCTGTTATGATGCAATATAACTTACATTATCAACAGACCTTAGGCAAAACACATCCATATCTAGCATGTGCTACCACTGAAATTGATTGCTTTCCCTAGAAAGCCAATTTTCATTGAAACAAACTCTAACACACATTCTTACCTTTTTGGATCATTTAACAATAAGCTAAGAGTGCAATTGAGCTAAAAAAACATATAATATTGAAAAAAAGCCCAAAGTCATAAATCAAAGTGTCAGAGTTACATCTGAAAGAAAATTCTATCAAACAAATAAGGTAGGATACATACTTTTCTGCCTGGAGTTTTGTGGTTTTTACAATCAAGTCCTGGGTTTGTTCCTTTGCTGCCTAGAATACAATTAGAATTGTTAAGCTTGTGAAAAACACATACATATCAACTGTATTAAACAATCTTTGAAAAAGGTAATACTTTTTAAGCATTCTGAGTATAAGTAATTTAAAGAGTATAGTCTTTGAAAAAAAAAAGCCTTCTTGAAACAAGTATTCATTAACTCTCCCTATGTCCAGGCAGTAAAAAAAATTAATTTTTATCCTTATCCATATATATTTTCATGTTATATTCCCACCGATTATTTTGAATTTATATTTAATAGAGAAACACCATAAATATTAGAAATAGTTCTGATTATTTTGTTTGCCCATCAACTGTAAATCGTTTGCTGTCGCAAAATAGAAAAATGAAACAAACATTCCTCTGGATGCTAAACTGCCCAGTACCAGTGTCCACCCAGACATTTTTAGAAAAGATGATGAACACAGCTCTGCTAGTCTAAGCAAGTCTAGCTCTACAGACCAACAGCTTACAGAGCTGCATGGACCAAGGACAATTACTAGGAAAAATTTCTTCACTGAAAAGGTGATCAAGCATTGGAACAGGCTGCCCAGGGAAGTGGTTAAGCCACCACCCCTGGAGGTATTTAAAAGATGTGCAGGTGTAGCACTGAGGGACTTGGGATAGTGGTGGACTTGGCAGTGCGGGGTTGGACTTGATGACCTCAGAATTCTTTCCCAATCTAAATGATTCTACCGTTCTAAGAGCAATTCACTCAGGAAGTTCATCACAGCCCTAAATACTGAGTGATGGTACTGCAAGGGAATCCATGCAGAAACAATTCTGCATCAGACAGCAAGTGCATAACTAAAAGGATTGCTGCAACTGAAGTTAAACAGTTCTGAAACTTATTGCTCTGTGAAAAGCTAAAAGACATTTAGGATTTTTGGCTTCACACTGGATGTCACCAGTGATCCCTTATACAGAAAAATTGAGATGATTTAACAAAAAAAAAAAAAAAAAAAAAATCCTACACTCAAAATGCATTCAGTATATAATAATACTGCAAGTATGGAGGTGGAAATGGCAATAAAGACATTCTATGTGAATAATTTCAATACTGTTTAACAGCCAAATTACAGCTTGCCAAATTGAAGATACTGGTCTTGAGACCCCTGAGAGGTTTAACAAAAGTATCTATACACTCTGATTCATTTCAGCCTATCTGCCACTACATTAGTTACAAGAGAGAAGCAGTCAAGGTACAGAAATGCCATGAAAGAAGGACTGGAACGATTCAAGCCCAACTTAACTGCAAATTTTAATAAACAAAAAGAAGAAATTTGCTTCCTTTCCAGTACTTTCTGGGCAGAAGTACTGATTACCACGAACAACTCTAACAGGACAGCAGGAAAGATGGAAAAGCATTTTTTCTGAATCTAGCTAGGTATACCAGGAAGCCAGTATTTTTGTACGTGCATTCAAATACATGCCAGATATTGCCATTATTTTATGTATGAAATGTAAGAGCTTACATCTAACCTAACAAGGTAGCTGTCAAAAATGAGCCAGACATGCTAGAAAAATCAGAAAGTTGGTAATTTGATTTTTTTTGTATATCCAAAACAGAAATATTTTTCTCTTTCTCCCCACCTCAGTATATTAGTGAACAATTTCATTATACTTCAACCCCACTAAATTCTATTTCAGCACTTGCTCCCTCTCTCACTGTCAGCCACTATGTTTATCAAGTCACTGTCCTAAAATCAGATGTGACAATATATGGTTACTTGGATCAGAAGGTATTATAAACTTACAAAATAACAAAGCTAAAAAGCTTTTTGGTTTATCCAAATTCCCTTTCACATCCTGCATTTGTTCTGCTTTCTTAATATACCGCTCTCTTTGCACACTTTTCTGCATTATATGCCCCAAATCCTCCTCTTTGTATCTTCTATTTGCTCTACTCAGCCCATTTTTGTCTTCTTGTTCAGCTTGAACGCATGCCTGCAAGTCTTTCTGTCCTATTACAGATAAAGTACCAGAATATTTCACAACTGAGTGCTAGTTCATGAGCTTATTAACTTTACATTCATACAAAGAAAAAAAAAAAAAAAAAAAAAGGACTGAATCAAGACAAGTTATGAGTTCTACAGGGCTCTAGAGGAAACCTCCTGTGGGGCACAGAACAAAACTACCTACTGATTTCAACAGAAAAAGAAATCTCTGCAGGGTGGCTCTACTCTGGGAAAAGAAAAAAAAAAAATCACAGACAATAGTTACACTTCATGATCTAAAGACAGAAAAGAGCAAAAATCTGCATGGACACTTGACTCATTTCCACATCTAAGAGCTTAGTCTAACAGTTCCTGAACTGCACTAGGGAATATATCCACATTAACAATGTTCAAAGAGATCTGAGACCTCTGAGGCACATACCCAGCTCCTTCCAAAACTGAAAATTAAGTACCTCAGCTGGCTACACTGTACTCTCACATTTTTTGGTACAAGTTCATCAAGCTACAAGCATTTGTACAATGACTGTGAAACCTATTTATCTAAATAGGAGAACATCTAATATCCACACATACACTTGAAGAGGAAAACAACTGTTTTCACTGCATTTTTTGGTGAAAGATTCTTACTCGCATACTGTAATATATGTACTGTATTGGGAAGAGGTTTGGTTTGATAAAACATCTACACTTCAGCATCCATAAGCTGTTTATATTGCACTGAATTTTGAACTTGTCCCTAAAACCAAGCCAGATTTACTAATGCACCATAAACCCCAAATTTCCTGCACTCCCCAGCCCCATCAGGAATATTACAGATTCAGGATTAAGGTGAAATAGAATTGGTTTTGTTGCATATCAGCATTCTGAGACAATGTTAAAAAACAAAACCAATGAACTGAAGATGCACACCAGATTTTTCTCCCTCTTTGAATTACCAGACACTTTCCTATGAATATACTTGAGGTATTTATAAGAACACACAACAGACAGAGTCAATGCAAAGGCCATTTTAAATGGAAATACACAAATTAAGCCTTGAATCTCACACACATTCAATCTAATAAAATATTTTCTCTCAACTGACGTACACATGGACCTCACACTGCTATTCTCAAAATAAGTCTATGGCTGCATTTTGAACTGCAATTTGGAAGAAATTAAAATTACTTCCTTGATTGATTTTCTAAACAAATAAAAAGAAGCATATTAATATCCAAAAGTAACATAATATGCATACCATGGAAACATCCTGGCGTTCCTGTTAATCCTCAAAAAATAACTCTTTGTGCCTTTTAAAAGAATGTAGTCACACCTCAAAAGAAAAAATATTCAAAGCACTTCAATTCATATATTACCTTCAAACGACTGGACATGTCTTCACAGCAGCTGCTCATTGCTTGCACATCTTCGTTAATACTCTCAAGTTCCTAAATAAGTTCAAATAACAGTAACTGTGTTTTTAAATCAGAAATGCTGTGTCCAGGCCCAGCTTCTCACCACAATTATATACCCCAGTTACAAGGAACATTGTTGCTGCAGGCTCCCTGTTAGTAAGTGCAGAGTAATGCACCTCTAAATAGCAACATTCACTCAAGACTTGTATCTATTTGAAACATCTAGTGCAACATTTCCAACAAATGAAACAATTTTACTGTAAAAGTATATCTGTCCTGGAAAGTTAAAATCTCTCTTAATCATTTTTTCATATTTAAACTTCAAATCACGCAGCAGTACTCTTGCAAAATAGGTAGTCATGCTGCAAAAACATTACCTCTTTTACTTGCTTGAATATGTGCACAAATTCTTCATTTATGGCCAAGCTTCGTCGTTCAATGTCTCCCCGCAGGTTCCTTCGCGTGCGTAAACTGTTTTCCACAAAAAACGTCGAGAGAGCCTTGAGTGCTTCCAGCATTTCCTAGAAAATAAAAAAGGACCTTCAGCTTGCATGCAGTTACAAAGAAGCAGGTGAAATAGTCTGTACCCACCACAAGTTCGTGGTCTTATTAAAAATAAAGCAAACATAATAAATGGTTTTAGAGAAAAAGCCACATCAGTTGGCAAACAACTAAAATAATTGCTGAGCCTTTCTTATTCTCTTATGACAGAAAACTTTGACCACAATTTTACAGTAGCTTTAACCAGTAAGACTACTTTCTATAAATGAATGACCTCTCCACAGCAAGAAAACACTTAAATTACAAGAAGCTTGAGAAGTGCCTTCAGAGGCAAGTAATACAAACCTCCCTACGATTTGAAGGGACAAAACAGGAGCGTGGCATGCTGCCGGAGAAGCGAAAACTAATTTTATTTGTGATTACTGCTGCAGAGGGCCGCCCGCAGCTCCGCAGCGGAACTGAGGGTCCGGCAGGACTCGCCTCCCCGCCGCGAAGCCTGCCGGGGCGCACGGCCCCCGACGGCTCATCCGGCCCCCACCCCGTCCCTCCGCCGCCGCCCGCCCCACCTTGTCATTGTCCAGGCGCGTCTCCAGGATCTTGTTGAGCTTGCGGGACAGCGGGTTGGTGCCGGGAGCAGCCGGGAGCCCCGGGGCGGCGGCGGCGGGCGGCGGCGGCGCGGCGGTGTCGGCCATGGCTGCGGCCCTCTCCGGGCACGGCGCCGCCACACGGAGCGGCTCCGGCGGAAACGCGCCCCGAGCATTTGGTTCCGGCACAGCGCAGGCCGGCTGTGGGGCCGGGCCTCACCTGGGGCGAGGTGGCATTCGGGGTTTTCCTGTTCATTTCTTTCTTTGTTTTTCCTTATAAAACGAAAATACATAAAAATTATAGTATTAATAATTAAAAATAATTTACGCAGTAAATAATGGATTTTGAGTCGCTGGAAGAGAGTTCACTTCATGTGGCCAGATAGCTGTATTTATTTCACAAAACAAAGGCTTTAATTATGAGCACAGCTAGAAAGGAAAAAACAAACGATATCTCTGTTGTGTAATATAACAGCAGTGGCTGTAATATGTGTCAAAGTGAGGAGGCTGTGTTTTGTCTACTTCACATTTACTGACACAGAGGTGAACTCCCAAGGTCTCCTCACAGCTCCAGAGCACAAAATCACAGAATCAATTAAGTTGGAAAAACCCTGGGAGATCATCGGGTCCAACCTATGACCCAACATCCCCTTGTCAAGCAGACCATGGCCCTGAGTGCCATGTCCAGTCCTTCCTTATACAGCTCCAGGGACGGTGGCTCCAGCACCTCCCAGGGCAGCTCATTCCAATGTCTAATCACCCTCTCTGCCAGAAAGAAATTCCTCCTGATGCCCAACCTAAACCTCCCCTGGTGCAGCGTAAGACCATGACCTCTGGCATTGTCACTTGCCCCATCTGCAATGCTGAGGTGCAGCGGTGGGCTTTTCCAAAGGACGGAAGGCAGGTACACAGATAAAGGTAAGACGCCGTGTAAAGAAGATGACTGACAATGTACAGCTATAGTATAAGAAGACACGACTTCCACCATGGTGTTAGCTGTGAAAACAACATCACCTTTCCATTTGTCTGATAGTGTGAGGTCAAAACCTAAAGATTCAAGCAGTAGCTTAACTCTTGGGAGTTTGAGGATTTCACATTGCTCTTCTGAAGACCCTTCCCAAAAATAACTGCCAGCAAGTCAAGTAGACATTGCCTTTATTCCCAAGGTGCAGCACTGAGCTTCTGAATGGTTCTATTCATTAATTATTTGTTCTTTTAGTTTGAGTCATTTATCTCAAGGGAAAGCTGTATGATGAGAGCCCTTGAAATCTTAGCGTGGAGACAATGATAGGATATTTTTCTATTTAATTTTTGTTTGTTTGCTTCCTCACATGTTTCCTCTGCATAAAAGGCCAGCTTTTCTGAACAGTCTGTATAGTGTTTCTACTCTTGGCTAGGCAGTAAGAAGGTTTTCAAACATTTTCAGACACCTCGTTTTCCCTAGTTTCTGTTTCTCATTCACTCTGTTACACTGATGTTATCTCCTTCTAGATGCCCTTTACTTCTGACTAAGCTTCCAAGAGCCAGGATCTCCCTTCTCCATGTCAGAAGAGATAAAACAGCCTGCAGTCATCGCAGGTGTAAGCAATTAATATTTAAGCATATCAAGAAAATCCTATTATTAGAAAGGTCTCCTCCCACCTATAAGCTGGATGTTGTTAGTTGTTTGAACACTTCAAATGTTGTTAACCTGATGGATGAGTTGACAGAGTGAAGGCACACCTTGAAGTCAGAAGGCCTCCAACATCTGAAACACAAGTGTCGGATAAGTCACGACCATTGCCAAGTCTTGTCCAACAAGTTATACTACAAACATACAATGAGCCAGAAAGAATTCCCTCTATCAGTTGGTACATGTATTTTCTTTTGAAGCAATCAGCTCTGTTTTCAGATGCTTCTTCATGGGTGTGCATTTCTTCAAGAATGTGTTTTGTGAGCCAGAATGCTTCTAGCTAATGTAAAACATTGGGCTGACAGGAACCAACGGAGCTTTGAAAGAAGCAAGTGTTTATCTATGTATGTGTTCTTTTGAAAAAATGTGAAGAAATCATCAAGGAAGCACTTTTTTACCTCTCTTAAGTCCAAAAGGTGTTTGTACGAGGATACTAGTGCTTTTATCTTGTTCATCTTTTAGATGCAGTTATAAAACTTTTAAAATCCCTTTTTCTGATATGAATAATATTTACAGGGTAGATTTTTCCTCAGAACAGATTTTTTTTAAACAAAAATGCAAATGTGACTACAATAAAGTCACCATCTAGAACTCAGCTGGTGTGCCATGTCTTGTATGCATCCCAGTGGTGGGCTTGCCATGACATTCTTACCAGTCTGCTTTCCCACCAGCAAACATCCTGTTAAATCAATTGGATGTACACTGCGGGATAAGATGCTTGGGATTTTGTGATCTGTAACTGCCAGAAGGTACTTTGATTTCAGTTATCAGTTTCTGTGTGTCAGTGGTAGACAGTTTGTGTAGTGTGTGTAATTTACTCCACTGAAAGCTTGACACAGCAGCAGAACTACAGGTGTCAGCAAAGAAATGTCTGGCAGAGGGTGTTTTCTGTAATTTTCTTATCTTAGTTCCTTACTGTGGTGGATTGTGGTTATGTGGGCTTTCCCTCTCAGACAGTAAACTGTTTGACAACTGTTACTGCAATGCAGCTGGTGAAAGTGTTCACAAACCACTCATTTGGTTCACAGACAGGAGCACGTTCAGCCTGCAGAACAAGGTGTGGTCAGGAATGTCACCTGCTGTCTATGTGGCCAAAGCTGGTAAGTGCTGCTGTACTTTCAAATGCTTGAGAGTACATGTACCTCCTGAAGACAAAGACAAAAAAAGGTTTGTAGTAGTAACCTGAGTTTGTTCCACAAAAGGCTGAGTAGTAATAAAACTTCAGTGGATGAATAGGTTGACTGGGGTCAAAGATATGGCTGGATGTATTTCCCTATCCTGTGGCAAAAGAGGAGTGACAGAGCAGGACATAAAGAAAGTATTTTCTTAAACACAAAGAAGAAGGAATAGCCCTTGTTATGGGTGTTGTCATAGGCAAATGAGAGTGAGAAAGGAGGATTTCTGTGATGAAGGAAAATGAAAATGTACAAATATGTTTAAAAAAGGGAGGGAGGGAGG
>VYXF01006310.1:215753-227832 GCA_013397295.1 Polioptila caerulea | reverse complement strand
AGGAAGGAAGGAAGGAAGGAAGGAAGGAAAGACTGACTAATGCAGAGCTTGCCTCAATATGATGCATAGAGCACATAGGAACAGGAAGTGAAAAGTCATATAACAAATGCTCATAATTAGTTTTATTTTTCTTACAGTATAATAGATAAAAAGAATTTGACAATGCTATTTTGCATACAGTCCTGCAGTGAAGAAGAGTAACTGAAGGATGCTGGCTATGATATACTGCTGCTCAACCATGCCATCCCTGTGAAAATCTTTACAGCCCTTTATGCTGACGTCCCTGTAAATGATCAGGTAACTGAAACTTGGTTCTGCCAGGCTCTCCACTACGGCTCATCTACCCCAAAAGAAATCCACCACTGCCTTATAATCTTCATTAGTTCTCTGCCATGAAACTATTCCTTGACTTTCTCAGTATTTTGATGTCTTTTTGTGCTAAGGTTGGACTAGAAAATCCAGCTAATAGGCAGGAGCACAGGAAAATGTTCTGTGTCTTTAAGTCAATTAGAACTGGATTTTTTAATGATTTATTTTCTTAGAGGTTAATATTGTAGAATCTTTTCACCAGAACAAATTAATCCATTTCCTGAGCTACCAATTAAAAAAAAAAAAAAAGGAAACTCAGACAATGTTGACATCATCTAGAAATTGGAAATATGACTCTGTGAATTATTTGGGCAAAGGTCGCCCTGACAGCAACATGTAGTCATGTAGTGAAACCTGTCTGTGTCCCTTGAAGGTCCAGGAGAATGTACAGTTCTGAAGTTTTAGGTTAGCTCATGCTATCTCACTTGAGGATTTATTGTTGTGCCTCACAGTCAGCAGAAGTGGCCCTAATAATATGTGATGCTGAATCAGCCACCTGGCTGAGGAGCTATAAAACTTCTGTTTGTTATAACTCACTGAAAAGATAACATTAGCAGTACAGTGTGCACTTTAATACATACCAAACCCATGAAATCTTCCGGTTCATCTCCTGCTAAAAAAACTCAATCTTTGAATCCAATGGAAGTACTGTTTTAGCAAAACTAACAGGGTATAATCTAAATTTATTTTATTCTAGAATGCTACAGAATAAAGGACTTTTCTAAGGAAGTGCTTGTCTAAACTATGTGGCCACATCCCTGGCAAGGTCAATTATATTGGTCATGGTGCTGCCACCCATTTCAGTGAGGGCCCTCACTGAAATTTCACCTAAGAAAAAAAAGAAAGAAATGGTTTAGATCATGGAGCCATGAGAACAAATATCTGCTTGTGGCTGACAAACTGCATCACCTTAGTGACACCACATCTCTGTGGCTGAAGTATAAAGCTTATCTTCCTTTGCATATGCTCACTAGTATGCTAATAAGATCTCTAATACAGACAATTACTCTTACCATTATAATAACAATATAGCAACAGAGAAGAATATTTTTTGGAAAAAAAAAAAAAAAAGAAGCAGGACACATAACATATGATAATGATGTGTGCCAGACCTGCTGACCTATCTCTTCAAGCAATAACTGTCCATGTCCTGCTGGCAAAAAGTCTCTGGAATGTGTTCTGTTTTATAGGTGAAATAAAAATAACCCAAACAACTGAACAAAAATTACAATTATTCACCATCAGACAAAGAAACAGTACCCTTCATTATGTCCTGATCTCAGCTGAAGTCAATGTCTAGCAAAGAAAATATAGAGAACCATACTTAAATTACTGGGCAGTGCCCTCAGATCAGCTGATCAACAAAAGGCCCTCTATGAGATCAGGACAGGGTCATGACGTGGATCATGACAAGCCAAAGGTAGATCTAATAAATTGCAAGAATGATGGCGTTAGAAAAATACCTTTTAAGTCAGTACATCAGCAACACAGGTTTTAACAAAGACCATAACTGCTGCAAACTTTGACTCCAGCTGCTGTATTTTAATCCAGACCTGTGGGTCATATATCCATGTCTTATGGATCTCTGTCAAATCTCTTAGTTTTTTCCTCCTTTGACTTTTCTAAGTATGTTTCTTGTGAACAGGCTCTTCTTGTGATCCCATAGTGGAAACTCAGGCAGTGCCTTAAGCCCCTCCAGCTAGTGTTTAACTATGACAGTTCTTCACTGAAGCGTTTTTGTTATTCCCAGAACCCAACCACTATGGTCACTTTTTTTTTACAGTTCAAGTTACTGAAGATGTGTGATAAATGTAGCATATATTTCTGTCATTCAGGATTCATAGAGGACTCCAAGACAGTATGACTCCACTTGGCAGGACAAGAGATGCATAAATGTAGAATGAAGTGCATTTTTTCAGCCCTTCCCTCCTCCTCCCCCTTGTTTTATTACATTGACTGGCTGATCTGTGTTTTGAAACCTATTTGAATTTTCCAAAGATCCTTTTAAACTCCTGTTATATAGCTTCTGCCCTCTTGCCCTTTTTGCATCTACATAACACATGCTTCTGCCACGCAGTCAGGGTAGTATGACAGGCTTCTCTCAGCTCCAGGCAATTTCTTCACCACAGTCATCTTCCAAAGTACAGTCCTTAGTGTTGGTAACTGCTCTGCTGGATCTGGTAGCTGTTGACTGGGATGTAGTTGCACAAGATGATAGAATTCTCACCTTGCTAGCCCAACAAATCCTGCACAAATGTTTGTAGTGGCACAGATCAGACAAGATGATATGGTCAGGGACATATGGCATGTAGAAACTCTCTTTTAAATGGCAGCTAACAATTTTGTCAAGCAAAAGTGTATCTGGAGCCATGAATGCACAAGGAGCTCTTGAGGGAAAAAGCAGTAGTGGGGCATGAGGCAAAAATTGTACAGCATCATCACAAAAGCCATTGTCTTGTGAAAGAGCACTTTAGGGATGCTGCTAGTAAAAGTTGCAAAAGGCATGTTGATGATCATGGCAATTTTTATAGCAGTAATACAACATCAACCTAATTTTACAGGTATAGGTGTCATAAATAGCTTCTCCTAGTGCTCATAACAATTCTGTTTGGGTAAATTTAATGGAACTTTATTGCTACTTCAGGAGAAATAAAAGTTTCCAAAATGCCAGAAGTTGCACTCTCAGACATCTGTCAGGAGCGTAGCCAAACAGCTTCTGAGTAACTCCAGTGTGGCACTACCTCGTATATTTGGATTTGATTCTTTCTGTAAAGTTGCCTCAGAAGTGTCATCTGGGCTTGCCTCAACCATTCATCTTTGTGTGTCAGCTCATACCGCCCTTCCAAAGCCTTGGCGAGGAGCCATCACCCTCAGAGATGCTGGAGAGCTGCTGTGGATAAAAATAACTTATTACTTAATGGCTGACACTGGTTGCAGTCACCGCAGTTGACTGTGAATTGCAAACAATTTCTATGCAAAGATCTGCTCACCTCCAGATGAAATACATTTAAACCTTCAGTTTCTTGCTAAAATTACCTGGCATCTCTTTCTGGTGGTCATTTCTGCCTTCATGGCATTATTACAGAGCTAGCATCCCCGTAACTGATGCACTGGAAGCAAATAATTGTGTCCCCAAGGGCAGGCAAGTGTTGTTTCCAAACTTTGGTATATGTGGCTCATATTTATTCATTTGCAATCTGAAATAGTGGGGATGGAGTGAGTCTGCCAAGAACTGGCAGCCTGATGTTGACCTAATGTGTCCTGGGATCACTAGAGGGCTGCAGGACATCAGAGGGGAGCATGGTGATGGGCTAGGCGGTACTGGTGTCACTTTGTGGTTACACTGGAAGAAAAAAGCATTGTGTGTTTTCTGCTTAGATGAGAGTTTTGACAAAGCAGGAATTCTGTGTTGGCATCTACTGCAGCTGACTAGCCTGGTGAGGCTGGGTGTACAGAATGGTGTCAACAGCTTTGTGAAGCACTCACATTACCTGGCAGAAGTTCAAGGAGCATTTCCAGCAACCTCCAATTACAGTACTAATTACAAGAGATTATCAAGTTCCCCAGAATAGACCCCCAAGCTTCCTTTTGCATGCAAACTAGTGATGACTTTCTTGTCCATGCAGGTAAAGCTCTCCTCAGAGTATCATCAGTCTGAATATATATCACCCATCACTGTCAACTTTCTTTAAACATTGCCACCTTAAAATATTGTTGCGCATGCAGAGCACATGCCTGTCAAAAAGCAAATGACATGTTGAGTGAACTGCCAGTGTAGAGGTTTTGAAAGGATATTTTAATGTTAATTTTGATGATTAGAACCTTCTTTCTGCTTCTGTCCCATGCATGTCCTTTTATGTGATAAAGTCTAGAGTACTAATAATACAGGCACAGTAATATCTCAAAGAAAAGCATCAGGTGCTTTAATCAGATTGCAGCACTAACAGGCAAAATTAACATATTTGTGCCTCACTGAAGAAAGTTTATGACAAGAAATACCTATGCTGGCCTGGAGCTAGACTTTACTTTCACTGGTCAAAAAGCAGATTATTTTGCTGTGGAGTAATTGCTGATCCATTCCTGATATAGGGAGCTCTTAATATTAAGTGGCCTGAATCCATTCTTGCTCTCTTCAACTTGAATATCCAAACACTTGAAGACAAAATTAAGAACTTTTAGAGGGAACATCTCAACAGTCTTCTAAGACCCTAAAGTCAGACACCTTAAAATCCATAGCAAACTGTCCTATCAGAGCATGGAAAGAAAGGCACTTTCAGGAGACAGTTCATCCTCAGATTCCTACCCAGTCCTTTTTTCTGACTGCATAGAAAGCTTGCATGCTGGACTGTTGAGTAAGCAATTTTTTTTACCCCTATTTGTCTGACAGTGACTTTTGACTTCTCTGCAAATAATTCTAAGAGTATACCCCAGCTTCAGTACTGTGGAAATGAAATACTGTGTTGGAATCCTGGTGTAACCCCAGGTTCTCCTTATACTCATGGGAAAAGAGGTAAATATCCCAGGAGGTTTGATTTTACAATTAAAAAATGAAATGTCTTGTTTTCAAAGCAAGATGATCTAGTTGGTGCCTGAGGGCATGTAACATATCATGCAGATGTATATAATTTTGGATGACATATCATGGACTTGCTAGTTGAAAAGGTAGAACTGCTCAAGGGCTAGTTTAATTCTTGCAAAAGAATCAGAAAAAAAGTTTACATTTTCATTTATAAATCAATGCTGCAGTCTAGTTCATACCTGTTTCTTCTGTTCCCTCTTCTTCTGTGCCTCTTCTCTTCATTAATTTTGTCACCTCCTCTCCATCTTCCCATGCAAATCCCTCTCAGAAATATGTTTCACTCTATGACAGACATGCCCTCTTGGAATGAATTATTCACCTTCTCAGATAGCAATATTTATCTAAATTTGTTTTAGTGTGATGAGATTTGGACACAATTTCTACTGTCAGTGGTGGAGATAGGCCAGCATACTACCACAGGGATACTGGCTTATGTCTGATTCATTGAGTAGTTGTTTTATAAGAGACTTGTAAGTGTGAGCAGGAATACATAAGCTCCATTCTCCAAAGTGTCAGGCACTGTCTTGAGGATATTACCTAAGTTCTTGGTGATTCACGGACAGAAGTTCTGTGTTTTACGAGGTTGAGCCAAAGTTCCTTTAGTTTTTTCAGTCACTGAAGTTAACAGAAGCCCTCATGGATGGGTATTGCAACATAAATTAACTTCAGTTGAAGAAACAAGATGGTTCTAAAGAAAGAAGAAAGTAAATTCTTACTGGATCAACAAGAGAGGAAGAATTCATTGCCTTTGAGAATCTGAAGGAAGAGAATAAGAATTAATTCCCTTTTTGTCATTGCCTCAGCCCCATTCTGCCTCATTTTTCTCCAAATGTCTGAAGAATCAAGCAATGGGCAGTTCTTTAATATGCAGAGCTAGAACAGAGTGCTCTCTACTTATACATGAAAATGTCTTACCAAATATCTAGTTTCTCTAGGGCCAGCTTATGGTGTATACTTGAGTAAAGAATTTTTTCCTTATATAAAAGTCCTTGTTTTAATGGGTAATTTCCCTTGAAAATGGTAAACTGCAAATTAAATGGCAAAAAGCAATTAATTATTGAAATTGTAATATCCTTGTAAAGGTTAAGAGGTAATATAAATGAAGTTCCTGTGAGCACATTAATGGAATTACTATCTTCCCCCTTATAAGTGGTAACTGTAATGACCTTGCTAATTAGCTTCTTCATTGGGAAAAGGAATATTGAAATATGTTGTTCTATTGCAAAAGCACAATCTATTAGTAGATTATTTTGTTACAATATAATATCGAGAGAACATTCTTGGTGCTGAACCTTCCCAGAGAGGGTTAAGGGGTCTTCCCAGAGCGTGTATGGGAGACAAGTGAAACCCCCATAAATGAAGAGGAGATGATTAGTGACCTGCTATGGCAAGTAGAACATGCCCAAGTCTATGGGCCATGATGATCCACCCCAGAGTAGTGAGGGAACTCATGAAAAAACTTCCAAACCACTCTCAATCACCCAGCAGTCCTGATTAACTGTAGAAGTTAACAGATTCATCTGACTGAAAATTAGCAAATGTTACACCCACCTACAAGAAGGGTTGGAAGGACGATCTGGGGAACTGCAAGCCTATCAGCTTGACCTCGGCACCAGGCAAGGTTTTGGAAGAGATATCCTGCATGCCATTGCATGGCCCATGCAGGACAACCAGGGGATCAAGCCCAGCCTATGTGGATTTACAAAAGGCAGGTCCTGCTTGACCAGCCTGGTCTCCTGTGTCTATGCCTACATATGTATTATAGAGATATGTATGTAATCCTTATATCTGTATTATAAATACACATATATCTAATAAATGCATACCCGTGTGGGTATATGAATGTTACATACATACTGGATTTACTAATGACAAGCCTTTCGGAGAGTTGTAAAAAAAAGGAACTTGGTTCTTCTCCCACTGAGAACATGTTTCAGACACAGATACACCTGAAAGTAAGTTCTGTTTGGGTTTCAGCTGACAAGACCTGGCATTACAATTCTTCTATGAATGAATCTCTGTGAGATTTCAGAAGTTCCAGCTTCGTGGAGTCCCTGAGTTCTGTACAACGCTCAGGGTGTGATGCGGAGGGGAGGAAATGAGCTTCCACTTGGAAAATGAATTGGCCATTGTCCCCAACTGGAGGATTTTCGGCTTTCCTTTTAAAAAACCCCAGAAATCATTAGCCATATCCTTGGGAATGTGATCTAATAGGGTGACCTAGATGCAAGCGATTGCTGGAACTCATGGGGAAAGGCAGCTATGCTCCAGTTCTGTGGAAAAAGGTTGGCGGAGGAACAGGACGCTGCCTTGAGCCCCCTTCTCAGATACACCGAGTTTAACCGAACCGCGCCGCTAAAAGTCCCCTTTGGGTTCTGCAAAGGCTCCTTAGAAGCCTCGGGACAGTGGCCCGGGGCGGTTACAAATCCCAGAGGTTTCATGGAGAGCAGAAGCACGCTCTGCTCTCTGCCCCCGCTTTCCACACACACGTCCTTCTTCGTCTGCAGCCGCATCAAACTCTCCAGAGGGGCCAGGGCAGAGCCCTCGCCAGCCCCGCGGGGCCGGGAGGTGTGAGCCCCCCCGGGGCCCCCAGCGCTGCCCCGGCCCCGCCGCCCACCGAGTGTCACTGTCGAGCAGCGCAGCGCAGCGCAGCGCCCGCCGCCCCGCGCACCCATCGCCGGGGCACCGGCGCGCTCCGGGCCCTGCGCAGAGACCGTGACCTCCTGCTGAAAGCTGATCCCGCACTGGGGCTTTACAGCGAAAAGAAAAATCTTCTTACTGTTGCACGTGTCGTTAAACAAACCCATGCTGCCAAACGCGCCCGCTGCTTAGTGCGAGAAAGCAGCGCCGCAAGACCTGCTCTTGGTACATTCCCGGTATCTTTCTTTACCAGCATCTGGGGAAGGTAGACAGAGGTCCCACTGGTAAGCAAGATGACACTATTAAATTATTTGTATTGGGTCTACATGCTCAGAAAGCTGGCTGCCAGTAGATGAGCATTTCTTACTGGGAAATCACTTGTTCATCATACAGATGTTCCTTATTTTAAAAAGTCCAATTAAGAATAGCAGAGATTTAGGATTGAAACCAACCATGTTTTTCCTGAGTTTGTGCAGGGCTAAGACAATTCCCTGGTAAAGGACGACGGGTCTGGGACCTGCAATCTCAGAGCTCAATCACTTTGGCCATGTTTGTGAGGGCAGAGCACGCATTCCTCTCCTCAGCTGAGGGGCTGGTGCAGAATAAACCTCCTTGGCCTCTCCTACAGCTTGTCAGCAACAGGACACAAAAGAGGAAATCAGTAGCTCTAGCCCCTATTTTGCAGCCTTGCAAAATGTAGAGCACCTGGTGGCTTTTATATAATTGATGATAAGTAATAATTTCATAACGATGAAACAACATACAGAGGGTTTATGGCAAATAATAAAGATTGTTTTTCTCTTTTGCTTTACATTGACAAGTTATTTTTATGTACACTCAGAGATTAAGACTGATGTTAGCAACAACAACACTATGACCAGTAAGACAACTGCCCTTCAGAAATATGGCAAGTTTTCTGATAAATTGTTAGAGAATTCACAAAATTTACCACCAGAAGAACAACCAGAAAAAGAAATACTAACGATAGGATAATATTAGAATAGAATAGAAGTGGAGAGAGGATCTTTTGGTTAGAGCTAAGTTTATAGGCCAAGATTCAGGTCTGGATGTGACAGCTCAAAAATCCCAGGTGTCTAGTTCCAGCCACAGTAGAAAACATGCAATTTGTTTGACTTGGAAGGGCACCATACAGATGGACAGGATCTGGTCACTTTTCTCTGAGAAATTTTCAGGTGTTAGAGCTGCGGTTCTCTTTTTTTGTCTGTTTAATTGATTTTTTTTTCCCTAGCTGCTGCAAAATTGGACATAATTTCAGGCAAATATACTAATTATCAGGTTATTTCTCTTACAGTACTTGTCTGTTTGGTTTTTACTGACTGTATTTGAATAATTGGGTTGACTTTCTGTTGCTCCCAGTACATAGCCTCAAGTCTATTGTACATATACTTTCCTTTTTGATTTAAAATCAAGTACAGACATGACCTGAAGATCCAGTTTTGTGAGATGCTCGGAACCATGTTGGTGTGATCGCTTTCCTGCAGACCACACAACCGAAAACAGATGGTGGCCTGAAAGATAAAACTCTCTTGGTTCTTTTTCTGGTCAAAGACTGAAGAATGAGATGGAGGTTTGGTAGCTGCTTCCTTTTTCTTGGGGTTCAGGAACATACATATTCCTCTATGGCATTTTATATTGTCCTACAAGTCATACTGTAATGAGTCTGTGGTCAAACTTGTGATGTATATATTAGCCAGGATTGATTTAGGTACAGTGACAGGATTTTCTGTCTTTATTCTGCTGTGCTGATTAGCTCTATCAAATCTGTAGTGCTCCAGCTGTAACAGCAGCTTAGTCAATGGATTGAAGAGAAGCAAAATGGTAAAATCTATAAGCGTATTTTTCCATCTCCCTCCTAGGATAGTCTTCTGACAATGTATTCATGGGTGTTGGATTCAGTCTGACTTCAGTGGTTGCAGCAGAGGGTAATCCGTGGCTCAGGTTGCCTCGACCAACTATGAAGTTTTCTCACAAGTAGATTCTTTTAAAATTCAAAACACCAGGACCAATTTTAAAACCAGCCGCTAGTTCAGTATAGACGAGACCCTGGGGACCGTGTGTTTTGTTATTGCTATATTCTGAGGAGGTGTCTGCTTTTGTGGTTGCAAGAAAGATTGTGAATCCTAAAGCACAATGTAATGACTCCCCTTTTCTTTCCAACAGGTTAGACTGGGATAGATTTCAGCTAACTTTCAAGTAAAATACTTCCAAGCACAATGATCCTGAAAGGCGAATCAAATGTTGATACAGTTGAAGCATGATGAGTTTTAAACATTGAGAAAAAATGGAATGAGAATTGGATGTTACCTTATATACACAATGTTTTTAATTTGTTCCTAATCAAAACAAAACTCCTTGGACAGAAAATGGATTGTGAAATAAAGCTTATTTCCCTGCAAGTTACTAAGTCATGCAGCCAGCTTGTGGGGGCATTGAGAGACAGTTGGCAAAATGAGATGCTTCAAGAGAGATGCAGAATTCAATGTACAGTTTCCATGAGGGAAAGCAGAATGGCAGCAGCTCAGGGAGTGAATGTACAGGCCATATAAGGTAAATAAATGAACTGCTGTAGAGATGCCATTAGCAAAGCAAACACTGACTTGGGGACCTTGGCATATACCATGGAAGAGATAAATTGCATGAATAAATGCATGCTTGTTTGCTTCTCTCTAGGCTTCCAATGCCAATTTTAACTGAGAAGCAGTTTCCATGTGTGAAACAGAAGTTTTTCCTCAGTCATTTTAATGCCAGACACTTTCTACCCGTGTCTGATCCCAATACATCCCTAATTTAGACATATTTATCACAGTTTCATTATAACCCACGCCTTTGGCTAAGAAGAGAATGACAGACCTCAGCCTTTAAACAATCAAACAACTACTTAATAACAGTACTCAATTCTTCTCTTTGTTTACACCGAGAGCAGAATTCCAATGACAAAATACTAGCTTAGTATCCTTGTCATTTCAGACATTGGTAAAATGAACAGCAGGGGGTAAAACACCACACTGAGTCAAGGGAAGGCATGTGAGCGGTAAACAAGGAGTGTCTACACTCTCCAAAAAGTGCATAGCTCCTGCAGAAGTGGAGATCTGAGAGCTTGTGCATGCTTGGGGGTGGAGGCACAGCACTGGGCGGAAAGGTGATTTGAGGGGAGGATGCTGGAATGGTATGTTGTGGAGCAGGCTCCAGCTCTCAGCTTTGGGAAAGTCATACCAGCTCCCTTTCTGTCAGACACCCTGTGGGCACATCCACTTTCATGTTTTGGTGTGGATCAAGGGTGTGCTTTTGAAGCGAATCTCTAGATCATTGTCACTTACCGCGTTTTGTTTTACCCAGCAGAGGTGAGTACACAGAGTGGATTCAGATAGCAATATAGCAGAAGACAGGTGCCAGGAACCAATCAGACGTGTTCTAAGTTCTCACGAGCCCCTCAGTTAACAGACCCATCCTGGAGTGAAACTGAAGAAAAAACTATTGAAAAGTGTGAACATCATTTAGGCCCTCAACACCATGAGATCCAACAACAGATTGATCCACATTACTTGCTGATATAGATGTATACCAAGTGGATGTAGCCTAGGGGTAGTCAGCTGTGGGTAAGGCTGCTTTGGGGTTATGCCTTCATTGTCTTCCTTGTGGAATATTTTATTCCATATGTTCTAGCATTCAGCCTATATTTAACCCACTTTGATTTTTTGAAGCATGTTTCCTTAAATACACTTGAAATGTTAGGGTGGAAAACTTGATCATGCTAGATACTTTCCGATCCATTTCTTATCCCTTGAGAAAATATACATTTTCAGTAATGTTCTGATTTTAAGACTTATGGGGGGAAAAAATGGAAGTCTAATTTAAAAAATACAATAAAGCAGCTTTGTAATTTAATTCTGAAAATAGCTGCTGTTACTATTAAATGGTGTAAATGCAGACTGAGTGCAATAAACCTTCCATTTAGCATTAATAATATTAATGAATGGTATTTAAATTACATGCCAGGACTGTAAAAGAAACATTACCAAAGAGATTTTGCATGTCTGGTGCTGACATAATTTAAACCTGTCATAAAATTGTCTTATATCTGAGAAATATATTCATGTTTCTGGGCGTAGAGGAAAAACCAGAATGGGAAACGTCTTTTTCTCCCAGAGGCTCTCTGTGCAGAAGACAGCCCCTCCTCAAAACTTTCCCACTTAAGACACTCTGGGAAAGGGCTGAAGCTCCTGTCTCTCCGCTTGACCTGACCCATCCGGGATGAGCTGCTTGGTACTGTGATCACATTTACTCTCGCTGTAGACCAACTCGGGAACTGTTGCGATCAAAATGCTGGATCAGCAGCTCGCATGCAGAGACAGACACAGTTCTTATCACACGCACACCATCAGATTAGCCCATATTTTCCCATGTAAGGACTGCAGCCTTCCCCCTTTCCTTCAATTACTCCTTCTCCACTGTCTTTCCCACCCTCCCCCC